>PVKH010036104.1:0-11653 GCA_004027955.1 Chaetophractus vellerosus
TCACTTTGGGGCTGGGCAGCACACTGAAAGGTTCTATCTGTTTTATTTTACTTTGCATTTTGAGTATTTTTTAGATTGATTGTTGCCAAAACTGTGATGGGTAAGGGGCAGAGGGAAGGCCCCAAGTAATAGTTTACCCGGAAAATCTACTTTATTTTAAGATGTTTGCAGTCCAGTTCAATTACGGGGCCAAAGTGATTGATGAACAATTTGATGAAATGAGAAAGGATAAGCCTTTCCTTGTAACACCATCAGTTTGTCCAAGAGGCCAATCTTTGCCTGTAAGTGAAGCTGAAAGTTGGAGGAATGAGGTCTGAATAATTAAAGAGTGGATCAGGTATTGATGTTAAATTAGCATCAGTAAGCAGTGTATCTCCAGCACGAATGGAAAATACCTACAACTAAGAATTTGTGGAGAGGAGCACAAGTAACAGAGGTGCATGGCTGTAATTGGTTTGTTGCAACCTAAAGATAATCCTAACCTTTGCAAATGTATCTCACGGACTTATCTAGCCCCCAACCTTTGCAATCTCCTCTTACATTATTACTTCTTAACCACACTTGAACATTGGTATTTTGAGGTTCAGCCCTTTCTGCCACAAGTTGAAGAGCCTGATCCACAAGATACTCCTTTTTACGTCAAGGGGAAAGGAGAGAAAACCATGACCAGGCAGGATGATGGCTCAGGACACTTGCCCATTGCTCAAGATATATATTCCCTGCCTAGGTTAGGGTTTGCTGAGTGTCTGAGTTTGCCAGGCTGCTATGACAAATACCACATAGGAGTTGGCTTAACAACAGGAATTTATCATCTCACAGTTTCAGAGGCTAGAAGTCCAAAGTCAAGGCATCAGCATAACCACGCTTTCTCCCCAAAATCTAGTGTACTGATGCTGGCTTGCTATAATCCTTGGGTTTCCCTGGCTTGCATCTCTGCCTCTTATCATCCAGGGATCTCTCCTTGTATCTGTCTTCCAGTTTCTTTCTATATGGCCTTCTCTAACTGCATCCAAATTTCTTCTGCTGATAAAGGACTCCAGTAATACAGATTAAGGCCCACTCTGGTTCATTTGGGCCACACCTTAACTAAAAATAACATCTTAAAAGGCCCTATATACAAATGGGTTCACACCTCCAAGAATGCAGATTAACAATGAGAATGTCTTTGTTGGGGTACATAATTCCATCTACCACACTGAGTAAGTGGATAGGGCTGAGCTTTCAGATGGAAAACTGCAGACAGGGGCTGCCACTCCCTGTTCACCTGCATGTCCCAACTATGCCTGCACCACAGGAAAAAATGCCCCGTTCCTCAGAATGTCACTAAGTTACAGTATACTCAGTGATAGGGACATCAGGGAAAACTCCCACCTCCTAACTTCTCCCCACCCTGCTTCCTTTACACTCCCTGAGTGCTTGCCTAGACCAGGAGAACGGACTTGGACCAATTCTGGGAGCTTGCCTGTACCATTGGCCTCTCCCCATCCTGATTTTCTTGGAGGTTGAAACTTTTCCAAAAAGACTTCTGCTCAAGAAACTAAGGGAAAAGAAGACAAACTCAAAACAAAGAAACATATATGTTTAAAGTGTCCAGACCTCTTATCCGAACTTAGGAAAAGTTTGGTCATGAATTAACTTTTGCTGTGACAGCAACCAGGAGCCCCAGGCCGTCCTTTTCTTATTGGGTGTATACGAGCATGTGTTGCAACAAACTCCACTATAATATACCCCAGGATACCACACGGATTCTCAACTCCTCCAAAAAGCTGCCTCCTTACCTGTTTTTCCTGCATTCCAGCCTCTCTGGAGTTGTGTTCAGCTCTATAGCTGCCTCCAACAGTCATGAACCTTGCCTCTCTAGTCAATTAGACAATTTCCTCTCTGTTCCCAAAGATGCCTCCTGGTGGATAAACCTGTAAATCCTTTCCCCTTCAAAAAATCATGAACTGTTTCAGAATAAGAGAAAATACTGTCATCTTAAAGAAGAGAGGAGAAAATTGTTTTTGTGTTGGGGCACCCTCATCATTAATGATTGGTTCAGAAGGCTTATAATATTTCAACTTTGTTCATTTTGTGCATTTGTTGGTAATCTAGTATTTAACCAAGTGAGGAGAAAACATGTAGTCTGTGATTATAAGTGAACTAGTTACCATATGGGCCATTGGTACTTACAATGATGTGGTTTTTTAAAATATTGCATAACTCAAAACATTCAAATAAAAAGAATGTCCCAGAGAGAGGGTTCTTAAGTAAAGCAAGCAGTGAAACATGACTGCAGTAATTTTAGGTGAGCAAGTAAAGGGAACACCGAGTCACATTCGAATGGTGCTTTGCACCTATTTCCCATACTCCTAGCCTGTGGGGAAGAAAGAAGGAAAACCTTGCTAGCACATGACATTTCATATAAAATGGTTGAAATAGCTGGTATTCACCGCAATGCAGAAGTCTCAGAATAATAAACTGTCTTACTGAAAGTTTTCCTGACCGGAATCTGCAATTATTAGCAAAGAAAAGCTATTTTGATAAGAGCATTTTATGTTAAGAATATCACCATTAACTGAGGAAATATAAATGTTAAGTCCACCAAAGAAATGTTTTTGTCTTGTATTACAAAGGGTCTTTCATTGGAAAATTGAACAATATACTTTTAGCAATCAATAAATGTTTACTCTGTATAGTGAATGGAAAATAAGGGGGAATGAGTCAGGTAGAAACTTTTGAAATCATTTAGGACTTGGAAAAGGTATTGATATAAAGAATCTTCCCAAATCTTTGTTTTGAGTGACTCAAAACCTTCTTCCTCAAATTTCATACCTCAGGGGCCACAGGGATATCTTACTTTGAGAAAAACCAATATATCAGGATCTGAATTTAGCAAGTAAAGAAATTGGGGTGGCAGCTGTTATCCTACACTAGTAGTGTACTTGGTACATATTAAACATCAGCTACTCCTGCGATGCTATATATAGGCATACATTCACACACATTTCTAACCCGAATCATCAGCTTTCTGCATGTTATCTATCTGTTCCACCCTATTACCATTGTCCTATACTGGTTTAGAGGACGTTAGATATTATTTAGATAATCTATATTATTATATTATTCCTTTTTATATATTTGTATGTAAATTTATTTGTGTATATTATTGTGCTGTTGTATGTATTATCTTCCAAACAAGGCTTAAATTCCTGAAGAATAAGAATTGCATCTTATTATCTTGATTTATGTGTATATAACAAGTATACATTGAACACTAAAAAATTTTAAACATCATGCTAGGAACTAAGTGAATTAGACAGGGTATAAGGCAAATACTTGTAGAAAATGCCATTCACCCTCAAAGAATCTTATCCTCTCCTTCAGGAGGCACTGAGAGACATACAAAAATTATTTCAGAGGGTCAGTGAGATGGTGTGGGGCACACTTGTGGAGATTGTAGGACCTGGACAAAAATAGAAAATGGTCAGCCTTGATGATCCAAAGTGAAATGTTGGTGAAAATTGCCACTTTTATATCTATGCTCCATGACCCTTAACTCACAGTATTTTGAACAAGGTCAATTCTCAACAAATATTAAATTAATCAATTTAGTCCTACGTTCTTATTGTTGTGGACAAGGGCCCAAGTCCTAAAGAAGTTTACAGAATTGCTCAAATTTTACATACTAATTATTTTTACCTTTCAGTTCATTTCGTTTTATATAGACTGGTGACTTCTAATCCCCACGCTGCCTCAACTCATCTCCCACCCTTAGTGTTTACTTGTCATGCCCTAGGACTGGCCTTCACCAGAGTGAAACAAAGTCATGCAGTTATTCCCTTTCTGTTTTCCAGGGAAGTCCTACTACCTTATGTTGTGGTGGAAAGGGTCATGTGAGACATAGAAAGGTACAAGTATGAAAAATTAAGGAAGAGTTGAGCCAAAAGATGATTCACACCATATGTTGATTTCAATACACTATCCTGAAAATTCTTTTCTCAGGAAATTAAATTGAACGTCTGCGTTTCTTGTAAACCTAAAAATTCCCATCTGTTTAAATTTTATGCAGTTCCTATTGATCCATCACTGTATGTCTTTGCTTCACCTTTCATTGTATTTATGTATATTTGCAATGTAGAAATTATATGGGGAAATGTCCAAAATATTTGGGATACAATTATTATCAGAAGTTAATACCTTGGCCAGTTGAGAGTCTGGAATTTTTAACAAACTAATTTTCAAAGTATCTATAATCAGGGGCAGGTGGGGGTGGGGAAGGGTTCAAATTTCTAGAAATGAGCATGTTGAAGGGAGGCCACATAAGAAGGACTCAATAGACATAAGCATTTCTAAATATTCGTTTAGTCTTAATGTCTTCTAATCTGTTCTTACCTCCTGTGTTTTGTTTTCATTAAACACATTTCAATTTAAAACATTCCGTTAAAAATTTTTCTGAGGGCCACGTCCAGCTGTATGCAGTGCTACATAGGTGGGGAACATAAATGCATTTAATTATTGAAATGCAGGGGCACGTGCCAACCCTTTCCTTTTGGGAGAGTTCTATTTATTTCAGTTAGGATTTAGAAAACCAGCACATGCACAAACTGAGAATACAGGCATCCATTCCCAGACTCAGTGTAGTGACAGTGGTCACGATGATAAAGAAGAGGCATCACGCACGCCTTTCCTTTAATAGAGTTTTTCCTCTGCCTTGTAATGTTGTAGTTTGGGCTTAGGATTTAGCAAGATTTCTGGCCTATATGGTGAGGAGGGTTAGGAGAATTAAAAGATAATCGGGGAGGATTGCTGAAAAGAAATTTTGTGCTGTAAAAACAGCACACGTTCAACTTGAGACTGAGCGGACGGAGAAGGGATGTACTGTCCTGGGTTATTCCCTATAGTGAATAATTGTAACCAGACCCAGAGAGCAGTTACCACGGGCCTTCTGCCAGGACTGTGCATGAAAATAGCTTTGTTATGTCTACATACACACAGACAATACACTCTGTCCTCTAGCACTATTCAAGTTCAAATTATGCAGCAGCCAGTTTTCACTGGGCTCAACTTTGTACCTTGTTTAAAACAGTGCAGTTTCCCAAGGTGTCCTTTCTTACTGGAAAAAACTTGGCCAACAGACTTATTCACCTTGTATTATCTTGAGATTTCACCAGTGCTTTCCAGCTCCCTCCCTAGATGAGGCAACTAAAAAACATGTTGGACAGTTGAGTTGCTTAGAGCATGAACTGAGGACAGGAGAGTTCCCAGGTGATTGTTACCTCATGTTGCTTATCCGTATTTTTAATTAGCAGAACTGAATTATATATATATGAATATGGTTAAAAGGAGAAATGTTAGGTTGTATATGTGGTAATAGAATAAAAATTAAATGTAAAAAAATTCATGGATCTGTTAAACCACGGACTATAATTATTAGTACAGTTATAAAAATGAGCTTTCATCAAATGTAACAAATATAGCACACCAATGCAAGGTGTTAATAATAGGATGGTATATGGGAACCCTGTATTTTTTACATGATTTTTCTGTAAACCCACAACTTCTATAGTAATGCATATTATAGATATTACTCAGTGAATATATATTACTCTTACTCTACTAATAATGAAGATTATATTTTTAAAGAGTAATTCTCAGTCCTTTGCAATCCCCAGCCCTTTACCTTGCATAGCTTGTGAAATACTGTTTTCTTGTGTCATCCGTTATGTGTTTAGAAATGCCTCATATTTTCAATATCCAGTTTGTCATTTAGCCTAGGCAAATGCCTGAAACTTAAAGTTTAGGAGTAGAAAAGGCCTTTACAGTGTCCTCTAGGGTGCGATTAATTTCATTCCAATTTTTATCATTGTTTGTAATATGCCATTCTCTCTGCCATCTTAATAAGAATCCCACCTCAAAGGACACTATGCCTGAAAATTCTGTTAACACTCCACCCTGAGAAAGTACAAGGTAGGAAGCATTTCCCAGTATAAGTCCAACACACACACATACACACACATGCACAAATGTGGATGTGCAAGAAGGGATTTTGGAAGAAAACTTCTAAAGCTTTTTTTCCCCTTCCATCTCTAAAGGGTGTAGAGGGAGAGTCTGAGTGTTGCTGACATACACTTTCGGTGGAATCACTCATTCATTAAACACCTGTTAAAGGTCTACTAGTTGTCAGCCACTGTGTTAGGCATTGTAAATTGAATGGTGGCTGGACAGACATGGAATTTTCCCCCAATTTAGGGAGGCAGTCAGTAAACAAATAAATTAGAACTACTAAGAAAGTCATACACAGAGTAGTGCAGTGTAGCGTAGCTGGAGGGAGGGAGCTATATTATTTCGAATGATCAGGAAAGACCTCTAAGAGGAGGTGACATTTCAGCTGAGACCTGAAATATGCGAAGAAGCCCACCAAGTAAAGAACTGGACTAACCATCCCGTGGGGAGGCAGGAGGAAGTTGGAAAGGCCATGTAGTTGGAACCTGGATACTGAGTTTGAGAATCGGGAAGAAGATCTTGTGTGTGTGGTGTGAGCTGAGGGGTTGGGGAAATCCAGATCACATCGGACATCGTAGTCCTAAGTAAGCGGGGAGGTGTGATTTGATTAAATATTTTAATAATCATTCCTGCTTCTCTGTGGAGAAGGAATTGTTGGGAGTAAGACAGATAAACTATTTGGGAAGCTGTGCACAGAAGTCAGGAGAGATTAGGGTAGCTTAGCCTGGGTGATGGTAATGCGGGTTCAGAGAAGTGGACAGATTTGATGGACGTTTTCTCAAGTACAAACAACAGAGAATTAGGTACTTGCCTTGGGGGAAAGGGAAGAATCAAGACTAAGGTCTTAATTCTTCACTGAGTACGTGGGTAGACTGTGGTACCACTTATTGAAAGATAGACCCTTTATTCTTCCCATGGGATTCTGGGAATTAGAAACGTAAAAACCTGATGGGACAAGAAGATCCGTGGGCCTACAGGTCTGTAGCAAATTGCTCTTGCCATTATTTACTGTGCCTGGGGACATCAGCTCACCCAGCAGGTAATTAATCCAAAGAAAATGCCTTTCAATGACCATTCACATTTTTAAAAAGAGAAAGTTAATAGAGAATATGGATTTTTTTACATTATAGATTGCTCATCTGCTTCTGTGTTATTTAATTTAAATAGGATGTTAACAGCAAATTGACCTTATGCAGTTGATAAGATTGCTTAGAAATTCTACTAATATATTAGTGAGCTTACAAGAAACATGTAAAATTTAGTATTTAAATTTAGTCTCTTGAGGGTTTCTGGATTTTATACACTCTAAACACTATCAAATTACTAAATTTGATTACTCATTTAGATGACTTCATCACATATAACTATCTTTTATTTGAAGATTCCCAGGTATATTCCTAGACCCTAGATTGATGTCCAGTTAAAATTCAAACATTTTTTTTATGCCAGATGTTCTTGGGCTGAGTTTTGAATCAAGCTGACCTATGCCAACGCTTCCAGGACGTTCTTGTCATATAGAAGATCGGAGTGTCATTTGCTCAGCAAAGCATAGTTGTTCCTAATGACACTAGAATCTAGTTTTTGTATTAATGCCAATTCCAGCATTCTTTTCTCTTTAAAAAAAAAATTTAATCATAATACAATTTGCAATCCATATGAGAAAAAAGTAAATAAGAGGCTATAAATGACAGATTGAAAAGCATGTCATTTCACTAAAATTATGATTTATTCATCCAGACATCAACAATTCATTTATGGCTTGATGAGTCAAAAGCTCCAAGCAACAAATTCATAGTGAAATAAACTGATACCTGGAATAGACTTCTCAATGCAAAAAGACATTTTAGATTTGGAAGATTGGATTATTTTTTACCATCTGTGATTGAGTTTTCATTTCTCTACTCATGATGATTCTGAATCTTACTGATTCAGAACCATATATGTGACTCTGCCGAAGTAAAGTTTCATGTTCTTTACATATCCCAGAAAAACAATAAGCCTGCAAACCTTGGTAGCATCATTCCAATGTAAAGATCATAGCAAATCTGAGCCATCCTGTATATGAGACATACTACAAGCCCTCTGTGAGGGGAAAAAAAAAAAAAAGATTCTTCTTGCTATTTGTCCCAATTGAGTGTGGAAGTAATGCATAAGGTTAAATAAAAATTAAAATGATTTTTTAAAAATCAGCAGTCAGCCTATATTGAATGCTTATTCTGCTCCAAATGCTGAGCTGTGTGCTTTACATGGATTTTCTCCTTTAGTCCTCAAAGCAGCGCTATGAGGTAGGCATTGTCACCATATTTCAAATATGGAAAGTGAGAATGAGGATGCTGAGGTGGCTCAGGACAAAGAACAATGTTTGCCACTTAGTAGGCAATCAAATATTTGTAGAGCGAATGAAGGAGTAAATGGAAAGAAGGAGCTCTCCCTATAATTATTCAAAAGTATAGATAGGTGCCTATTCAGGTATCTGTAGTTAGTGGGGCATAGTGCTAAAAGGTTGAGGTTTCACTCTAAATATTGAGCGACTATTTAATAAATATTTACTGAGTCATGTAAATTCCCATAGCTTTTTAAAATTTTTACATTTTTCTCATGTCTGAAATTGCCATGCATCTTACAGTCATAGTTGCAATCTTTAGCATCATGGTTTTGATGCAGTTTGGTAGGTACCTGCTAAGAACCAGAATTCAACTATGAACAAAGATGCATGGTCCATGCCAGAGCTGCCAGGGATATTAGGGCAGGTTGAGTACCACTGTATACAGTGCCCTGAACTTGGCTTTAATAAAGCATTAATTCCAGTTAAGGGAGGCACAGATTGAAGATCACTATACCTGATGCTAAGTGTTAGGAAGGCAAAAAGCATGTTATCGTCATGGAAGGTGAAGGTGATGGTGGAATATGGGTAGGAAAGGATGAATAATGTAAGTACTTTAGATAAGGCAAGGCGGTCTATGAGGAGGTAGCATTTTTGCTGAGACTTGAATCATAAAACATTTTACTGGGCTATTAATAGTTTGTTGGCAATATTGACCAAATTTCACCTTTTTCATCCCAGCATCGTGACCAGACCCTAAGTAATAGGAAAGCCAAATGATGGCGGAAGTCTGAAGAATCTTTTTTTTTTTAGTTCCCACAACAAATTTAGAAACATGCCTGTACATAATTGAGAACTTGTTGGGCATCCCTTCAGAGATTAATATTGTTCCTCCAGGGCATCAAAAGTGCAAGAAGTTGTTGCATTTATAAAGGTCTCAGAGGAATGTCTGAAAAAACTGCATAACCCAGGTATATAGGGAGGAGGAAAGAGAATTTGAAGGAAATTTGAGATAGGGATATGTGTTTTCCGAACAGCTCTAAGAGAAGTCTGCTTGTTATTTAGCTATTGGAAACCTTTACCAACGACTTGAAAAGAATGTTGTAGACAAGAGTGATCATATTAGTCATGCTGTATTCTTATTCGTTGCTCTGAATTTAGGTACCATTGGAGTTGACATCTAATAGCCTCATTTGCCATAGCAGATGTATTCAATGTTACAATTTTCATTGTGCTAAAACTCTCAATTACATGGGATCCCATAACTGCAATATAACATTGTAAAGTAATTGTTATCAGTTTGTGGAATCATAACATTGGAAGGTTGCCCAGAGACCATCTGGTCTGTAGAGATGCTATTCAGAGTGTTCGCGGATCGCCAAAGGAGAATAATAATGATAACGCAATGTAGATTATTTTTAAAGTAAAGGTATGGTGTTTGGTTTTTGGGTTTTTTTTGGGGGGGTGGGGGGTATTTTTTAATTTTTAATTGTATTTTTATATATTTAAAATTAGATACTATTTTGGTATAAAAATTTTTTATCTGTATGAAATGATGCTTTCCTTATTTGACAAACTTGAAACTTGCCAATCTTACATCAATTCTCAAATTTAAAAACCATGTGGCAATCTTTGAAATCTGGCGGTTTAAGAGGCTTTTTCATCCTAGAGGTGCTTGCAGACACACCACCGTTTCTATTTGCCACCAACTTCTTGGAAGCAAATAAATATTTAATGCTGAAAGATCCAAGAAGCACAATCCCACAGCTACCAGAATTACTAGCAAATGAACCATATAAAACCAAATAGATTTTTATTGCCAAAAAATAATACTCTTTGTAAGAAATAAAGGTTATAAAGTATGCAGAAATATATATTTTAAAAGTTGAAAGTCTTCTTATTCAATCACCTTTCAGATGTTGTTTCATGCGTGAGTACTGCAACGTCTCCAAAAACTCAAGATGGTGGTGAATTCTGTCCCATATATCCATAATATATAATATATCTGTTGTGAAAAATCTTTCATACTTTATCTTCGACTTGCAATGTTGCTTTCCTTTCAGATCCTGGTTGTGCATTTTGTTTTTCTCCCCTGACCCCTGGAACTTTTGAATCAAACTTAATACAGAATAATGTGTCATCTAACCTGCAAGCAAAACACATTAGATTAAAGAAGTTTTCAGGTCTTTGTGGTTGCTATCTCCATTCAATTGGTAGAACTTCTTGGGTGTTGAGAAATTCCTGAACTATAAAAACTAATATCCAAATTTAATTTCAGAAATGTGTTTCAAAATCCCTCAAGGGAGGGAAATAATGGCATAAATCCATTATAAATCACTTAATATTCTTTTATGTTGCTAGTATTTTTCTTACCAATATATAAATATTCTTAATATATTACCTCTTGACCACAGTTATTGCTAATATTTTCTCAATTTGTCATTTGCTTTCAAGGTTTTATTCATGCAGTTTAACATGGAAAGAATTTTTTCTTTATTTTTAAAATTATTATTTAGTCAAATATTTGCATCCTTTGTGACTTATTCATACTGATCTTCTGATACCTCCAGGACGATCTTATGTCTGCTGATGAAAACAATGTAGACTTTCCCCCTAAAATATGCCCAAATACACATAGCTGTACCTTAGAATAAACCATGGACCGCAGGTTAAGAACCCTGGGATTAGAAATTTCTATCTCAAAATCTTTTAATTACTGACATACATTTTATCATTTCATTTTTCACCATGTATGATTAACCAGAGGAAATTATTTTGGTGTACAGTGTGAGGATCAAAATTGAATTTTTATAAATGACATGGGATTTTCCCCATGTCATTTGTTAAATAATCCATCTTCTCCAAAAACAATTTGTTTTGCATTGTTTGTCACATTTATGAAGGTTTTCTGTTCTATTCCATTATTCTGTCAAGTCATTTTAACATTACATTATCACTGTTCTTTTTTAGCATTTTCTTAAACATTTTTTAATTAGAGCACTTGTAGTTTTACAGAAAAATCATGCAGAAAGTAGAGTTCCCAACTAGTCCCCCCACACACACACATATTCAGTTTCCCCATTAGTTAACATTTTGCATTAGTGTGGTACCGTTGTTACAATTGATGAACCAATATGATTATATTATTAGCTACAGTCATAGTTTACATTAGGATTTACTGCTTATTATTCAGTTGTTAAAAGGAATGAAGTTCTGATATATGCTACATCAAAGAACCTTAAAGACATCATATTGAGAGAAATAAGACAGACACAAAAGGCAAACATTGTATGATCTCACTTAAATGAAGTAATTAGAATATGTACGTGTATAGAGTCATAAACT
>PVKH010036105.1:0-11639 GCA_004027955.1 Chaetophractus vellerosus
ACAACATGAACTTTGGAAATATGTTGAGTGAAATAAGCGAGACACAAAAAGGCAAATTGTGTTGGTTCACTTATGAGACATCTAGAATAGGTAAATTCATAGAGACTAAGTAGATTAGATATTATCAGATGCTGGGGTTAGGGGAAATGGGGCATTATTGCTTAATATGCACAGAGTTTTTATTTTAGATGATGACAAATTTTGGTGATGGATGGTGGTGATGGTAGCATAACAGCATAACATTGTAAATGCTATTATTACCATTGAATTATACACTTACAATGGTTAAAATGGCTAATTATTGTGACATGTTATTACAATAACATTTTAAAAATATGGGTGTAATCCATTAGATTTGGGGAAAATAACCTTATTACTTTATTCAAATAGGTTCTTCTCACCTGAGTCCATATCCTTTCTTTAGTTGAATTTTAAGATATTGTATTTTTAAGAGTCCTTGGTTTTTGTTTTGGTTTGATTTTAATTGCAGAATAAGAATGACTTCAAAAGGAAAAAACAGAAGCTTTGAAGTCACTAATGATTTGTTCAAAATCATTTAGGAAAAAAAGATACAGAACATTAGAAATAGCTGCTGTGCCCCTGCTGAAGCGCACCACTGCAAGGATAACCATTAAAATGTGCTTGTGATATTTGACCTGGATTATCTTAATTTTCCTCTTTTTATAGCTGCTTTTCTCATCTTTGTGCTAAATAGACTCTTAGATTCTATTCATTTATGGAAGTTCCTTCGCACCCCTTAATTTTGTAATTTTGGGGTCTTATCTGAGTTAGTTTTCAATTCCTAAATTTAAAATACTATTATGTCTCCTACTGCTTTTCCAGAAATGTGTATTTTATTTGGTCACATACCATTCAAGACAGGTTCAATGAATGGTAAATGTTGGAAGTGCTGAAAACATTTACTAATCTTCAATTGCATTTGCAGTTGGAAGTAACTGTCTCCTTATATCCCTTTCCTGCTCAAATCAATGAAAATTAAAATTGACAGAAACAATTTCTAGGAAGAAAGTAGAAAAAATGAACAAAGTAGTTGAAAACATATATCCTCTTTCCTTACATTAAGGCTCCTTCACATTATGTTAGTTTCTGTTTTACTAATACTTCAAACGTGTAAGATGAACACATTCAAATTATAAACAGGATATCATATAAAGTCACTTATTTTGAGTGATAAGGCAAAGAGCTTTCCGGGATAGTTAATTATCTATAGACTGACTGTGAGTCGACTGGCTCTCAAATGCTATAATGACAAGAGGTAAAAGTAATGAACACAAATTGAAAAAGAATTTTAAGATCACAATATATTAAAATCTACAAAACATTTCTTTGGTCATATTTTTGGCAATGTTTTAGGTCAAGCTCTATGTTAAATAATGTGTAAACCACTATAATATAATAGATAGTGTAGAATTATTTTTTTCTCTTCATACCTGTGTAATGAGCATTGAGCTTTAACTCCAGGTGAAATACTTGACAGACTGAAAAGAAATTCGTTGGGCACATCTTCTAATGCGTAAAGCTTTGGGTCCAGATATTATTTCATTCCACTAAAATCTTAGAACAGAGGTTGCAAACTGATACACACCCATAGACAGACTATTGACAAATTTTGTGTTTATTTGTCCTGCATGAAGTATTAAAATTTAGTAAAATGTACCCATTTATCTGAATGTTCTACTTTTCTTGGAAAAAATAAATCATGGCAGCACTGACTCATTTCTCCAAAGCAACTTTGGCTGGGACCAAGTATTTCTTGCTTTATTTGCATGAGATGTACTTTATTAGATTTGCCATTATTCCTCTCTACCCCATAGTGTTTACTGCTAACTAATTTCACTAAGATTAACCAACTACATGGAGTGCTAGGTATTTTTGTTCGCAATTCCTTACATGGAAGGTCTGGCTTTACCAAAATTCTTCTTAATTTTAAAGTCTAACTGGAATGTTGGGGCTATTCTGAGGCCTTTATAAGAATGGAGTCTATTCCTAAATAGTCTTTTAATGGTTTGTTGGAAGCAATGATTTTCAACACTGATTTCACACAATGCCCTTTCCTATCACAAATGATCTGTAATATACATTTTCCTAATAGGAAGTTACATTTAAGCATAATATTTCTTACCTATGCAAACAAACCAAAAAACCAAAAACATAGAATGCCCTCAGAACCATGAAGAAGAATTAAAGGAGTATAATATAAAAGCTTATTCATGATTATATTAGAAGACTTAATGAAGCAGTCAGATGTTGTATCCTGTAGCAAGATGCACTGTGAATGTGGAAGCTGGGAATGCAAACTAATTCAAATGTTTAGCTTTGTTGACTCTAATAGCAAAGAAAGGAGGATTGCAGTCAACAACATGATTTTCTGAAATGGTTACGAGTTCTTGGTAAAGTTTCAAATGAAACAGCGTACCAAAATTTTCTTTTATGTGCATAGTAATGAATTTACATGGTTTAATGTAAAATCATTAAAAAATTACTTTGTATGCATGTATAACATGTGAGTAAGGTCCTAAGCTCAGATTAGTATAAACGGCATTTTGCTGTTATGACTGTTTTCTGGTAAGAACATAGAAATTCAGATGGCATCTGGAATAATGCTTTGTTTTGAAAGAATTTCCTTCTCATTAGAGGATATCTAACATTCCCAGATGTACACAATTCCTATTCCAACTCAATGACAATAGTGCCTTCTAAAAGTTGTGCCAATGATGACAAAATAAAAAAACACACATCTCCAAAATGTCATGTAAAGGATAGTACTGACCTCTGATGAAAAACAAGTCTGCTATGAACAACATCCAGAAGTCCTAGGCAAATAACTGACCTTTTAAGTTTGAGCTGATGAAGAAGGGAAAATATTCTTGCTTATATAGTTTGCAGAAGTTTATTAAGTTTGCAGTTTTGAAGTAATATTTCTTCCTTAAAATCAAATGGTTTCTAGTACTTTTTGTCAAGGAGTTTCCAAATCTTTTTCTGGAAGTCCTTTTACACTATCAATATTTCTTTGAACTCCTTTTAGAAACTTAAAAAATAATCATAATTTTCATATATGCTACTTATTGAATATAAATTGTTTCATTATAATTAATTCTATTGTATATAAACATTATTGTTATAAATTTAATTTTAATTCCATCTTTAATAGTAGTCATATATAAAGATAATTTTTACTTTTCTCCCATTTAAGAGGTGATATATACTGCTTGTTTTATTTAATCAGTATAAGAAAAAGTCTGATTTGTAAACATGATACTAAAAATGACATTTTACCTTATATTTGAGTTGGGAATTAAGTGTACATTGGAAATTTAATTACTTGTTACAAAATAAAATATATGCTGATATCAAGATCTGATATTTAGAACTCTAATTATTGCACTAAAATAATTATTTTTTTTTAGCTTTTTTATTGTGCTTTGTTTCTAAGTGAAAAATAAGAAGGTTTTAGGTCTTTGCAAGTACTCCTCAAATAACACATTGCAAATATGAATAGTCTTGAATTTTACAAATTAAAAAACTGTATAAAATCATAACTTCTTTTCTCCCCTTTTGTTTATGAGATATTACAGATATTCTTATATGTCATAGAAGAATTTTGACTACATAAATCCGGTTTATGATCTGGTGATGATTATCCTGAGGCAAATTTGCAGAATTCTTACCATTTTCTTTTTCTGTTTTTTACTTGTGTTCTAACATCAGGGTTATTTATATCACAAACAATGGTTTCTTGTGCACATAGACATAGATTAAACATAAATTAAATAATGTATGACTCGGGAAAAATTAAAGTTGCATAACTTGAAACTTGTGACATCTAATGATGTTATATTTCAACAGCGTGAGAAACCATCTGAGTCATGGGTCACATGCACAATCTAAAATCGTTCACTACCTCATTTCCAAAAGTGGCGGCTATCATCAGTAGATCTGCACTAAGCGATCCCTAAATTTGTTTGATTCTGTTTCAAAGGGGGAAAAAACAAAATTTCTTAATTAAAAAAAAAATAGAAATTTTCAGGATTCTTTCCTGACCCAATCTACCACCACCACAACTCTGCCCAGGAATTAGATATCTTTTATTCTAAGTTTTTCCTATAAACACAATTCTGAATTACTGTTTGGACAGGAATCAGAAATGTCTCAAGTAATCAAAATGCATTATAGCTTTTGAATTATTACTTTTATCCCATCCTTTACCCATTTTCTTAGTACAACACAATAATGTAAAGTAAACCATACAGGTGCAAGGGAGACACAAAATCTTAGCCTAGAAATTATACTCCAAGTACTAGAAAACTCCCTAGGTTATAGAATGTCCAGTGATTTTTGTTGTTGTTTAGTTTGGTTTTTTATTTTTATTTATTTGTTTTTTTATTTTTTATTTTTTGCCACTGGCAGGTATATCTGTATGTGTTTAGCATCAGAGAATAGAGTATAAGAGTATATTTATTTTTAAATGACAAAGACTAATAACACTATATTACTATACAAAAGATACTATTTAATATTGTTAGATACTGATATTTTCCAAAAATGGCTATGCAAATATGTTTAGTCCCACATGCTCTTCCAGAGCTTTGCCACTCTCCAACAAGAGGTTGAGTCTACTTTTTCTGAACTTTGGCTGAATCTTCTGACTTGACAAATAGAATGTGGTGAAAACGATGCTTTAAGTCTTCCAAGGTTAGGTCATAAAAGGTGACATATCTTCAGTGTGGGAATCTCCCTCTTAGGATACTCATTCTTGGGACCCAGTCAACATTCTGTGAGGAAGTCCAGGTCACATGAGGCCTTTGGTAGCCAACAGCTTCAACCAAATCTTAGTTGAGAGTCAGCATTAATCACCATAAATATGAGTGAACAAGCTATCAGATAATTCTAACCCAGAGCCCTCAAGCTCTCTAGCCAATATAAGTGGCGCTGAGATGAGCTATATCCCAACTAAGCCTAGCCCATATAACTAAAAGGTGAACAGAAAGAGTGGAGGCAGAGGGAATTGAGGCAATATCATTGATTTTTTTTCTTGTTGCACCTTCCAATATACCAATATTTACTAGTCTGAAATGCTACTCAAAAATCAATCAATCAATCCCTACTTTAAAGCTTTTTATCTATGTGATAAAATCCTGGTTAACATTCCCATTTTACAGTTAACCACATATTCAGACCATTGGTACACCTAGATCGCAGTGACTACCCAAGAAGATATAATCAGCTATCATGAAACCCTTATACAAATATACTTCTAATGTAATTAAAACCCCTAAAGCTGCTGAGATTTTCTGTTTCTAAGGCAATATTTTCAAACTTATATCTAAACCATTATCAGAATATTTAGCACAAGAAATGTGTTCCTGGCCATTTTTAACATGTCAAAATTATAAATTAAATAATTTTAATGGAACTTTAAAAATATCCTACTTAGGGTATTTCTAAGTGGAATAAACCATGTATGCTGCATTCATTTTGGTCTCTATTCCTAGACTGGTGACATTTTGTTGAAATGAACAGATTTATAAGCTTTATGGAGACTGCTTATCATTTATCACCTGCTCAAGTGTATTTAATAAGAGAATAAAAATTATTATAGAATAATGGAAAAGACTAGCATATTTTTGCAATAGTTTTCAGTATTAATAGACTAATATATTGTGATAATTATTTAATTGTCATTTCTTAAGTTGAAAAATGTTTGCCACCTATCTCTTGTGGATATTGTGAAGCCATTCACTTTTCAAACATCTTTAAATTCTTCGATGAAAAGTGTCACAAAATGTACTACACAATTGTGATTCTGTCACCCCTCTCTAAGCTGTCATCTTAGTTGTCAATTTTCCTCTGGGAATGTGTTCTAAAGATGTTTTTTGCAGAGCATCATAGTAGGGCTTTAAACTAAGTGTCTAAAACCATTCACTATGAACACAGGGTAAATTGGGTTACGGTGGAATGGCAGTATATTCATTTGCAAGTCCCTTGACACAGTCATTTCAACAACTTACTTTAGCATTTACCGCCAGCTCCTAGCCGCAGAGGGAAATTCAATGGCCTCATTATTGTGCCTGAACTGAACTGTGTCATGCAGGAGGAGATCCAGAGGCAGAGGCAGATTGGGGCCTTCCGGCTCAGCTGCACTTTGAACTGGTTCAGCAGCAGCCCCAGAGTCTGGAGGCAGTATAGCATCAGCTGTTCCATGAAGAAGCTCTGGTCTGTCTAAATCCTAAACGAATAGCAATTTTCACTCTTTGAGGCACAGAATTCTTTTGAACTCCTGTTGGATTCCAGGATCACAGGGATCAGCTTGACTCCTGGAAGCAGGATGTGTTCATTCAGAGGCAGCAGCTTTGGCAGCCAAAGAGGATTGTCAGAGCTTATTTTCCTTTTAGCAGCAGGAGTAAATACTGTAAAGAAGCAGGGCTCAGAGCAGCTGTCTCATGCATAAACAGTATGTAATCCACCTAGTTTCTTGGAATTATAGAATATGAGGAACAGGAGCAAAATTCTGCTACTGCTAAACTGTGCCGGAGATACCTCTGCACCGTGTGGACTACTGCTTGCTAAAGAGGCCCTTTATTTCTGAGGAAGTAAGGTATCCCATGCATACTGAGCTCTCTTACCTTTATTGTGAATGTAATCTCCATGATTCTGAATTAAAACATCTCTTTCTCTAAATTACTGTATCATTTCACTTATTAAATCTATCAAGCTACCTAGAAAACAAAGTAAGTGGGAAGAGTGTGGCTTTATAGTTAAAATCCATATATCCATCAAAATAACTGAAGGACGGTACTGGGGGTCGCAGGGATGTTACTGTTTTGTTCATACAAGGGGAGGAAATATATTTCAGAGAAATGACTTTTCTGTTGTATGAAATATGAAATGTTTTCCTTGTAATTTGTATTATAGCCAGTATTTGACTCTTTGAGAAGCGTTGCAAACACTATGGGCAGGAATGAATAAAGAAGATTATCATCAATCACTGGATATTTATGCTAAGAAAGACTGCTTTCTTCTTTCTTTGTCATTTGTTTAATGGCCCACACAGCATGACTCCTGGAGTCTATGACTCCATATCCTAAAGGCATGTGCCCCTAATCCAGCACATACTCTCCCCATGCTAATTTACCAGCACTATTTAGAAGGAAACTAACTGAATGTAGGAAACTGCAACAGAATGAAGAAAGGCTCAGCCAAACATAATGCTTGCAGCTGTGTTTCTGTTTCTGGGCGAGCTCTGATTTCCCACTCCTTCATAGCAGCGTTTCCAGGAGAGCAGGAGTTGGCATGTCCTTCCACATGGCTTTCTCCCTGTGGAGGAAAAGAAATGGCAGGAACCTCATTAGCATATTTTAAAATTGCCCGTTTATTTCCCATTGAAAAGGAAAGATTTTAGGCCATTTCACAGGATAATAAAATAATGAATAGCAATTAGTCATACCTCTTAAAATATAGAATGGTTCCTAGTACGATAGCATTTGTCAGCATAAGTTCTGTCATTTACATAGAAAGGTGCCTTTCTTTTATTGCCATGGTTCTAGTTTACAATTGCCAAACATTGTACATTAAGGAAAGTTGTGTTATTGTGTATCTACTGCTCCCTTAAACTTGGAAAAAATGATGAACTGTAAAGATAGATGGTATAATGTTAGCATTTATCTACAAATGTTGGCATTTTTAAAAATCATACTTAAATATTTGGAATTGGTTTTGAAATAATGGCAATGCATGGGTGATACCAAATTGAGTCTGAGTAGCCACCATTTTAAAATTTTTGCTCCAAATACAAATGTATGGATTCCAAAAGAATGTGAACTGATGGATATTTGGCAATATACTTCCGCTTAACTGAATTAGCAAACTTTGCAATTGTTGGTAGCCATCTACCAATCAGTTTCTTTAGAATTCACAATCCAAGGAAAGGAACAGAAAGACAAAAAATACAAATTTAAAGGGAGCAGAGATAGCTGTAGTGGTTGAGCACCTGTTTCCCATAAACAAATTCCTGGGTTCCCTCCCTGGTACCTCCTAAAAAAATAAATTAAATTATATATAAGAAATTTAAGATTGCTAAAGCATTTCCTTAAGGGCTTGTAAGTCTGTATTATGTGTTGAGTAATGAAAAGACACCTAATGTTCTTATCTTAAACATGTTTTTCCTAGACTGTACTTGGTTTTATATATAATTATTTAACATTCATTCAGTAGGCATTTTTTGATATTCTATTTGTTAATCCTGTAAGGATGAAGAAGATATGATTTCTGCATGTCGTATAACAGCTAGTATATTTAAAGGTAGAATGCATTTTGTTCAATAATAGTGGTACAGGTACTGTGCAGTGGATAACCAAAGGAAAGCCATTAATTTCAACTGGTTTAATATTGGAGGGCTTCATGATGGAGTTGGCATTATAAGTAAGCCTGAAAGGAAGATCAGGCTATGAAATGAGAGAAATCAATAGAAGAGGTACAGTTATTAAAGTTCACATTATTGTCTAGTATGACTGAATTATAGAGTGCATGGAGAGAATAACAGGCTATCTATGAAAACAACAAGAATGAGTTGGTTTGGTCAACAAATATTTGTGGCATCTGAATTAGAGCATAGAAAAGTAATACATGTAGTATTAAAATGCATTTTGAGTTAACCACAAGACATAAGAAAAAGAGAATGGCTTTGGATTTCAGAAGAAACTTGGTTCATATCCTGTGTCTTCCACTTACCCATGGGAACATTTCTTAACCTCTACAAATCTCTATAGCTTCTACAGATTCACTTTTCTATAAAGATGTTACAATTCATTTTTACTTTTACCTACTTCTCAGATAAAAGGAGTAGAAAATAAAGAAAAATGATTTAAATCATGAGAACCTTTAATGAATATTTTAAATTTATCACTGATTGCTATATTGAGATGTTGTTGGTAACCAGGTGAGCTACACCTACTGTATCAAAGACAGGAAATTTAAGTTACAGAAGGGTTTGACATTTTTCAAAGTAACAGGTATATTTTACTGACATTTTATTCCATAACTATGACTGATATGGTTTATCATTGTCTTTGTCTCTGCCTCTTCTCTCCAAATCACGAAGTATCACAAGCCTTCAATAAGAGTTTTCTCTTAACACTTTATTTCTTAGGCAATTTCTTGGCTACTGTTGTGTCTCCTAGGCCCAAAACTATTTCTCTTTTAATTATACTCTAGAGTTAAATTAAATATGTTCTATCTATTTTCTGAGATTGTGCCCAAAAGAAATATCTAAAATGTTAAAGAAATTTTCAGGCATTTGGGCAATCAAAAGATGAATATTTTGGTGACCATAATATTTTGTCCCAATATTTGTGATTCAGTCATGTAAGTCAAAGAAACCTATATGACTATCTTATTTTCTTGTTTATCAGTCCTTATATATTCTACCAGAATTATGAAAAAGGCTTATCAAATTCAACAAAGGTAACTCTTTACAAGGGGAGCCAACCTATGGAAACACCATTCTTCAGAGCAAATACTCTTATGGATCCATAATTATGTGTTGCCCCTTCAGATGCCACATCTTCCTTACTTAGGCATCAAACACCATTTTCAAAGAAACTACATGATCTGTCTTACTAGAGAAAAATAAAAAACAACACTACCACACAATTGTTCAGAAACATCTATACTCAACCAGTTCTTGTCCTTAAGGACCCCACCTCACAAAAGTTACCATATAAATAAAAACAATGTAATAATTTTCATAATATAAGGTTGTTAAAACATAAGGATATAACATTAGAGTTGGATCTTGAAGGATCTTCAGGATTTCAACAGTTTGTGGGCTCAGGTGAGAAAAAAATGAAACCTGCTTTAGAAGTGTAGCAAAAAACAGCGTGTCTCTAAGAAGTGAATTCAAGAGAAAGCAACCAAAAATCTACTTTGGAACTTTCTGAATTTGAGATGAAATTGGCAATCTAGGTAAAGATATTAAGTAGAAATATAAAATAGGTAATAACACTATTTAGAGAATAAAAACCATTGAAGAATACATCTATCTATCTAGCTAGCTATATTGCAAGTGAAGCTGTAGAAATGACTGAGCAGCCCTGTAAGAAGCAATAGAAACTAAAGTGAGTAATGAACCAATGTTAAAGGTGACACAACCTGGAAAGACATACCCTTCAATTTCCATTTACAAAATATTCTTTCTCAGGATGTTAATGAAGAAAAAAGAATAAGGAATCCTTAACTTGATGGGAGGCAAGATTGAACAAGCTATTTGTTTGGTTATGATTGTTGGCTGAGAGGAAAGAGCTAATGAAAACGAAGAAGCTAGAGACACAAGAGCAGGACAAACTGACACATCAAGGAGTGAAGAAAGGGTTGTTATCGTGAGCATATTTGAAAGTCTACACTTTGAGAAGTCTTTCCAAGGCAGGAGAGAAGAAGAGTGGGAAGAGAGGAAATTGGAGAATGTTTCTGTTTGGTGACCTCCATTTTCACAATGTAGTAAGAAGCTAGGTTATCTGCTGAAGGCAACGTGTCGGCCTTGGTCAAAGAAGGTTTAAGAGACTGTCAAAGATTTGGGATAATTTCTTTGCTGTATTGTGATGGTTAGGCTAATGTGTCAACTCGGCCAGGTAATTGTGCCCAGGTATTAGGCCAAGCAAGCACTGGGTTAATTGAGTTTACTGCATGGATGGCTGATTACATCTGTATCAGTCAGCGAAATTGGATCAAGAATGGATGACACTTTTATCCATTCAGTTTACTGCCATAAAAGGGAACAGATTTCAACATTCAGAGAGAATTTCCCAGCTCATTGTTTGACAGCCAACTTCTCCCAGAAACTCATCAAGGACCCTTCATCGGTCTTTCATCAGAGCCGCTGGCTTGAAGCCTGCCTATGGAACCTGAACTTGTGCATCCCCATGGTCACATAAGAGACTCTTATAAAATCTTACATTTTTATCAGATAGCTCCTGTTGATTCTGTTTCCCAAGAGAACCCTGACTAGAACAGCTGGTACCAGGAGTGGGGTTCTTGAGGAACAGAGTCTTAAACATGGAATGTCTGAGGTGGTTCTCTACTCTAATTGGACCCAAGGGTACTAATGACTCCCTTTCCAAAAATGAAGAGGTTGATAAGAGTCCATGGCATGAGCTGGCAATAGAGATACACAATATAGCCTCACTGGATTCCCCTACTGCAACGCTTATAGGAAGCAAGGATCTGGGTGACAGTGTTTTCAATACTTTAACAGAATTTTATGGCATAAAAAAGTATAATGATGTTGGCTGGCTCCTTCTGGATACTCTGTATACAGTTACAAAAGAAAAGGATGAGCTAAAGTCTTCAAATTTGGAACTTAAATGCTGTATGAAGGATATGAAAGTTTCTATGTGTGCCTTGAAAGAAAATCTTTACTCCTGTAGCCAAAGACTTGAGATATCTGAGAATCAAACCCAGACACTCATTTTACGAGTAGCAGAAATACAGAGGAAACTAAAATCTCAACCTCGCAGAGTTTCTGCAATTAAAGTGAGGGCATTGATTGGAAAGGAGTGCAACCCCTAGGATTGGGATGGAAACATATGGGATGATGATGACATTGGTGGTGACATTGGAACTATAAA
>PVKH010036106.1:0-11634 GCA_004027955.1 Chaetophractus vellerosus
ACTTCCCCCTGCCTGTGAAAATTTTCATCATCTGAAAGGTTTTGATTTTCATGTTTTGCTCTTTTCTTGTAATAGACTATATAGGTGTCACCTACGCTTTCCTGTTCCCTTTGAAGTGTCGTATTTTGGGAGAGGAGCAGTGAGGGCTGGGGTGAAGGCTTTGATTGGCTCACTTAGATTCCATAGTTGAACATCGCCCTCTCCTGTACTGTGAAATACAATTCCTTTAATAGCTGGCTCCTTTTAAAGAAGGGAGAGATTTTTATGTTTTCTGACTGTAGTTTTCCTTTGTTTCTTTACTACTTTTAATTTTCCCAGCATTCCTTTATTTTTTCTCCTCCATCAATAGATTTGCTGGAGATACTTCTTCTCCCCCCTCCCTCTCAACCACCCCTGTCCCACGCACAGACGCAGTGCCTTCCCTTCACTGCCACCTCTGTTCCTGAAATTTTCCAACCCCTTCCTGTTGATCTGTTGCCAGTGCTCTGGTCCACATCTTAGACTTGTTCTCAGTATTCCCACTCAGAGTAGGACTCACTTCTCTGGTTATGCTATTCCAAGGCAGTCTGTTTTCTGGTAGAGACTCCCTTCCTGTCTCGGCACTTCCCAAATTACGTATGAATTAAAGATTGTAGTTTTCTCTGGGTCCTGGCTAGGTTTTATGTGTGGGTTCTGTTTTCTGTCCCTGTTACTCTTGTTAATCTGATCTGTATGTTTTGTTTTTTTTTTTAAATATGTGAAGAGATTCTGATTTAGGGCATCGCTATAATTGTATGGAAACATGGAAATTCATATGCGCACATAAGAGCAGTCACCTGAAAGAGGGAGATTAAAAATATAGTTTTGGTGGAAATCTCCCTGAAGCAAAGTCTCTGGGAAGAGAGGGGGATGGGATAATAACATTTAATACTCTTCATTTTACTTGATGTCATTCACTGGAATAGGCAGTTGGCCCAGAATAGTTCTGTTGCAACCTGACGTGGTTAGTAACTGTATTAGTCAGCCAAAGGGCTACTGATGCAAAATACCAGAAATCTGTTGGTTTTTATAAAGGGTATTTATTTGGGGTAGAAGATTACAGACACCAGGCCATAAAGCATAAGTTACTTCCTTATCAAAGTCTTTTGCCAGGAGTTGGGGCAAGATGGCGGCCGACGTCTGCCAAGAGTTCAGGCTTCTTCGGTTCCTCTCTTCCTGGGGCTCCGTTTCTCTCTGGGCTCAGCTGCTGTGCTCTCTCCACAAGGCCACCTGTAGACTATCAGAGAGATGGTTCTGTCTCTCTCCCTGGGACTTCTGCCATGGCTAAGGAGCTGTCTTTATTCCTCTGTGTGTTCACTTCTCTGGCTCTAGCTCAAAACTCCCAACTCTGTCCTTTGCCATGTCTTTTCTTTGTGAGTCCCCGCCCACCCTACTAATGTGGCCCAATCAAAGTCCTAATCATAATTTAATCAATTAAAAGTGATAGCTCTGACAGACCAGTTAACAAACATAATCCAATAGCTATTTTTGGAATTCATAAACTGCCAAACTGCTACAGTAGCATTAGCTGTAGTGCAGAAATAGTAGTAGCAACAGCAGTAACAACTGTAAAATATTCCTCAGACAAAGGTATTATGAGTCTCATTTTATAGATAAGGAAACTGAAACTTAAGGGGATTAATCAGTCAGTCAAATCTTAATAGAGGTGGAACTTGAGTCCAGGTATGGCTGATATGATGTGTACATTCTTAACTACTATATAACTCTGCTCTAGTCTAAAGATGTGAAAATGGTGATAAAAAGGAAGAAATGATTGTTTACTTGGCTTCAAAGACTAGGTTTATACAAGAAAAATTGAATAATTTAGAATTATCTTAGGATTTTTTATTTTTACAAATCAATTTTATTGACACATATTAATAAAGCATAAATCATCCAAAGTGTATAATCAGCCGTATTCGGTATACTCACATAGTTGTGCATTCATTGCTTCAATTGTTTTTTAGGCATATTCATTATTCCAGTAGTAATAATAATAATAAAATACAAAAACCAACCAAACAAACAAACAAAATTCATCACCTCTCAATCTCTCTGTGCTTCCCCTACCATACATACCTGCTATTCTGTTTTCTTCTCTCTAGTTTATTTGTATTTATATATTTAAAGCAGTCTTCTATATGTAATATCACCCATATTCGTATTTTACATGAGATTTCACTACGTTACACAGTCCCATGTTACATTTTTAGTTTTCCTTCTAGTAATATAAATGTCCTTATACTTTCCCTTTCAACCACTATCATACCCATATAATAGCTCTGCTAGTCACAAACACTATAAAGTGCTCTCACCATTTCCATTCATTTCCAAAGATTTACAAACAACCCAATAAACCAATTCTGCACAGATTAACAATCAGCTTTCCATTCTCTACCCTTATTCTATTTACTGGTAACCTATATTATAATTATTAATTTCATGAATTTACATAATATATCTAGTTCATAAAAGTGCAGTCATACAGTAATTTGTCCTTTTGTGTCTGACTGGTGTCACTTAACATAATGTCATCCAGGTTCATCCATATTGCCATGCTTCATGACTTAATTTCTTCTTACTGCTGCATAATATTCCACCGTGTGTATCCAACAGAATTTGTTTATCCATTCATTGGTTGGTGGACACCTGGGTTGTTTCCATTTTTTGACAACTGTGAATAATGCCACTATGAACACCAGTGTGCAGGTGTCTGTTCATGTCACTGCTCTAACAGTCCTCCACAGTGGCTGTACCATTCTACATTCCCACCAACAGTGAATAAGCATTCCTATCCACATCCTTTCCAACATTTACAGTGATCTGACTTTTTAATAGTGGCCAGTCTAATAGGTGTGAAATGATATCTCATTGTTGTTTTGATTTCCATTTCCCTAATTGCTA
The DNA here is from genome assembly GCA_004027955.1 of Chaetophractus vellerosus. Lineage (NCBI taxonomy): Eukaryota > Metazoa > Chordata > Mammalia > Cingulata > Chlamyphoridae > Chaetophractus > Chaetophractus vellerosus. The sequence continues at coordinate 2,923 of PVKH010036106.1, forward strand.
GTGATGTTGAACATTTTTTTCAGGTGTTTCTTCGCCATTTGTATTTCTTTTTTGGGCAATTTTCTTTTCTTTTTATAGATTTTAAAAAATTTATTTATTCCCCCCTGCTCCCATTGTTTTTTTTCTTGCTCTCATTGTCTTACTCTCTGTGTCTATTCGCTGTGTGTTCTTTGTGTCTGCTTGTCTTCTCTTCTCGTTTCCTCTTTAGGAGGCATTGGGAACCAAATCTGGGACCTCTAATATGGGAGAGAGGCACTCAATTGCTTGAACCACCTCAGCTCCCTGGTTTGTTTTGTCTCTCATTGTCTCTTCTCTTTGTCTCTTTATGGTTTGCCAGCTCTCCGCATGGGCCAGCTCACTGTGTGGGCCAGCTCACTTTCACCAGGAGACCCCAGGAAACGAACCTGGGACCTCCCATATGGTAGATGGGAGCCCAATCGCTTGAGCCACATCCACTTCCCCAATTGTCTTTTCAAGTCTTTTGCCCAGCTGGATGGGCTTAACAGTGTTGTCAAACATCACTTGACTATAGACGAGTTCTCAATTTAGTTCTATTGGAAAATCTGTCTGTCTTTATGTCAGTACCATGCTGTTTTTACCACTATAACTAAGTAAAGTTAGGAAATGAGAGTCCTCCAACTTCGTTCTTTTTAAAGACATTTTTGGCTATTTGGGGCCCCTTACCCTTCCAAATAAATTTGATTATTGGCTTTTTGATTTCTGCAAAAAAGGCTGTTGGGATTTTAATTGTGTTGCATCTGTAAATCAGTTTGGGTAGGAATGACGTCTTAATCATATTTGGTCTTCCAATCCATGAACAAGGAATGTGGAAAGCAGATGTGGCTCAAGCGATTGAGCTCCTGCATACTACATGGTCGGTCCCAGGTTCGGTTACCGGTGCCTCCTGGAGAAGACGAGCAAGACAGTAAGCTGGCACTGTGGGTAGGCATGACAGGCAGGCACAGCGAGCTGACACAAAAAGGAGACACAAAGAGGAAAGATAATGAGACACACAACAAAGCAGGGAGCTGAGGTGGCTCAAGTGACTGAGCACCTCTCTCCCATATGGGAGGTTCCAGTTTTGGTTCCTGGTGCAGACACAGAGAGCACACAGCAAATGGACACAGAAAGCAGACAGCAAGAGCAAAACAACAGAGAGGGAGGAATAAGTAAATAAAACAAATCTTTAAAAACAAACAAACAAGGAATGTTCTCCCATTTATTTATGTCGTCTTCAGTTTCTTTTAGCAATGCTTTGTAGTTTCTGAATACAGGTCCCTTATGTCCTGTGTTAGGTTTATTCCTAAATATTTGATTATTTTAGTCGCTATTATAAATGGAATTTTTTTTTCTGATTTCCTCCTCAGATTGCATATCAGTAGTGTATAGAAATGCTATTGATTTTTGCATATTAATATTGTTTCCTGCTACTCTGCTGACCTTGTCTCTTAATTCTAGTAGCTTTGTTGTGGATTTTTCAGGATTTTCTAGATTTAGGATCATATCATCAGTGAACAGTGAAAGTTTTACTTCTTCCATTCCTATTTGTGTGCCTGTTATTTCTTTATCTAGCCTAATTGCTCTAGCTAAAACTTCGAGAACAATATTGAATAATCATGGTGAGAGTGGGCATCCTTGTCTTGTTTTTGATCTTAGTGGGAAAGCTTTTAGTCTTTCCCTTTGAGTATAATGCTAGCTTTAGGTTTTTCATATATGCACTTTACCATATCGAGAAAGCTTCTTTATATTCCTATCTTTTGTGTTGTTTTTATCAAGAAAGGATGTGCTGTATTTTTTCAAACGCCTTTTCTGCAAAATCGAGACGTTCATGTGATTTTCCTTCTTCAATTTATCAATGTGGTTTATTGTGTTAATTGATTTTCTTAAGTTTAACCACCCTTGCATACCTGGGATAAAACTCACTTGATCATGGCGTATAATTCTTTTAATGTGCTTTTGGATTTGTTTTGCAAGTATTTTGTTGAGGATTTTTGCATCTATATTCATTAGAGATATTGTTATGTAATTTTCTTTTTTGTTGTTGTGTCTTAATCTGGTTTGAAAATTAAGGTGATGTTGGTTTCATAGAATAAGTTTGGTAGCATTTTTTCCTGTTTTTGGAAGAGCTTGAGCAAGATTGGTATTAGATCATCTTTGAATGATTGGTAGAATTTACCTGTGAAGCCATCTGACCCTGGACTTTTCATCTTTGGGAGGTTTTTGATGACTGTTTCAATCTCTTCAATTGTGATTGATTTATTGAGGTCTTCTGTTTATTCCAGGGTCAGTGTAGGTGGTTCATGTTTTTCTAGGAATTTGTCCATCTCATCTACATTTTCTAGTTTTTAGGCATACAGTTAGTTGTTCATAGTATCCTCTTATGATCTCTCTTATTTCTATGGGGTCAGTGGTAATGTCCCCCCTCTCATTTCTGATTTTTTAAATTTATTTATGTCTTCTCTGTTTTTTTCTTTGTCAGTCTAACTAAAGGTTTGTTGATTTTGTTGATCTTTCAAAGCAGCAATGTTTGGTTTTGTTGATTCTATCGTTTTTTTGTTGTTGTTATCAATTCCACTTATTTCTGCACTAATCTTTACTATTTCTTTACTTTGGTTTGGTTTGGGATTAGTTTGCTGTTCTTTTTCTAGCTCCTCCAGGTGTGCAATTAGATCTGCAATTTTAGCTCTTTCTTCTTCTTTTTTTTAAAAGATTTATTTATTTATTTTTATTTATTATATATCCCCCCTTTCTGCTTGTTCTTACTGTGTTCATTTTTGCGTTCTTCTGTGTCTGCTTGTTTACCTCCTGCTGCGGCGACCCGCTGAGTCAGCTCACCGCGCGGCGGCTTGCTCTGCCCGCAGCGGCATGCCCTGCCCACGGCAGCTTGCCCTGCCCCAACGGCTTGTCCTCTTGAGGTGGTCTGCCTGCTCGAGGAGGCCCTGGGAACTGAACCCGGGGCCTCCCATGTGGTAAACCGGAACCCTACCAATTGAGCTACAGCCAGTTCCTATCTTTCTTTTTTAATGCAATGATTGAGGGCTATAAATTTCCCTCTCAGAACTGCCTTTGCAGTGTCCCATAGGTTTTGATGTGTTGTATTCTCATTTTCATTCATCTCAAGATATTTGCTGAATTCTCGTACAGTTTCTTCTTTGACCCACTGATTATTCATGAGCGTGTTGTTTAATACCCACATTTTATGAATTTCCCCCTTTTTCATCCATTATCAATTTCTACCTTAGGATTTTAACCCTATGTGAAAATGGATCAAAATTTTTTGGAACTTCCTTAAGGAAAATATATTTTAAAAATCAAGGTAGAGTAAGGAACTTTATTCTAGTTACCAGTGATGGCAGATTTTCAATATTGTGAGTTAATGAAGTATTTCTTCTTAAGAACTTTGGGATATGATATTGCCAAAAGAAAAATTTTTTAAAAAGTGGCTCTTATATTAAGCAGAAAATGATGTAAAAAACTTAGAGAGGATGTTTTGTAAAAGAAAACTTTGTGAGGGTCACAGAGAATTGGAAAAGCAGAATAATTTTGATAGGTTTGGTTAAAAGCAAATAAGGCAAAAAAATGAGGCATACTGTGCTGTGCAAACAGTAAATTTGCTTGATATTGTCCTTTGTGTATTGAAATAAACAAGATTTTGAAAGGTAAGAAATATGCAGACATTTTTGGTCTTAGGAAGACAATAATTTGTTCTGCACCATATAAATTGCCCATTTTACCAATTTGAAGACCACACACTGAGTCAGACTGCTTTACGTATACAAGAAGAGAAAGTAGAAAGGAGAATAGACCCGAGGTAGGTGAGACAAATCCATGTCTAAGTTTCCTATTTAATGGATAAGGGATTATGAGGGTAGTCTTGGCATTCTTGGGATCATATAAATGGAGTCTTGTGTGGGTTAGGGTTGCCATACCATGTTATTCCTTCCTGCTAAGCCTGAATGTAACTTCAGTGTCTTTCTCAACACTGTGACACTGTTAATGAATTGAAACCTGTATACCATCCCTGGTGGAAATGATAATTGCAATAATTGTATAAAAATTTTTAAAAAAATATTTTTAACCCAACATACTCTTCTGTTACAATACAAAGCTTATGAATATAGTTAGAGATATCAAGGAGTACATAAATGTAAATTTCACTGATGGAGGAAAACATGTGGTGTAGTTAGTATGTTTCTTCCTAGAAAATATTCAAACATGAATAAATTCATGATTTTTTTCATCATTTATTCTGAAGCACTAATAATATTTTGGTGTGAAATTAATGTAGTTGTCTTAATTGTTGTTATAATTAATATTAGAATATCAAAATGCAGAAAGGAGGTTCTGTTCATTATATGACCCCTTAAAAGTCAATTCATTTGTTAGAAAGAATTTGAAAACTTCATCTTATGCAACCACTGCAAAGTAAATAAATAACTTGGGTTCTAAAAGTTATTTTCTTTCTTTTGTGGATATAGATTATGTCAACATTAAAATGTCAAATTCACCCCTATATTTTTGGTCTAGCAAATTTCTGAAGTGAGATTTTTATGGCAAATGTGATATACTTTATCAAAGCCACAGTCTGTGACTAAGCAAAACTATTAGGAGCTTATTTGTCACTGTTTTGCATTTGTTTTTCCTAGATACTATGTGAAGCAAATATGGAAGCTGGATGTGAATATTTTTCATTTTACCTCCATGTCATTATGACATACCCCAAAGGTCTTTCATTCTTTGCATTGAATAAATAATGATGGACAATCCCTGCGGTATTTGCTCTGTTTTGGAGAATTCAGTAAAGACTCCCTAACTCACCTGTTTTAGTTTCCTGGGCTGCTTAAGCAAATACCATGAAATGGGTCGGGTTAAACAATGGGAATTTATTTGCTCACGGTTTTGAGGCTAAAAGAAAGTCCAAATCAAGGCGTCATCCAGGCAATGCTTTCTCCCTGAAGACTGCTATTCTGGGACTTGTTTCCTGAGATCCTTGTCCTTGGCTCCTCTGTCACATGGCAATATACGTGGCTGCCTCTCCTGGTCGCTTCTCTTCCTAGTTTTGTTGAATTTCAGCTTCTTGCTTGTGTGCCTTACTTTCACTCTGTTTGAATTCCATTCTACTTATAAAGGGTTCCAGTAATAGGACTAGGACCCATCCTGATTGGAGTAGGACACACCTTAACTGAAGTAGCCTCATCAGAAGGTCTTACTTAAAATGGGGTCACACCCATAGGAAAGGATTAAGTTGAAAAACATGTTTTCCTGGGGTACATACAGCTTCAAACCACCCCATCACCTTAAACATTGGTCCAAGATACCATTCATTTGGGGTACCTCAGAATTCCTTTCTATTCAAATAATTTTAAAAATTCATGTTGTCTAATTCAGTCTGTTCCTCTGAGACTCTCATGTTTATATCTATGATCTTGAAACATATGCCTTATATTCTCAGGTACACCTGCCATTGTTTATTTATTTGGCCAACAATCTTATCTGCAGAAAAAGAGTGGGTATTTTCATGATCTAGCCTTCTTTGAAAACTCTGCTAAGTTTTAACAATGGAGACAGATTGTGATGACTCTTGGGTAAAAATGAGTATAATCTAACTGCTTAGGGAAATGTTCTTATCCAGGTAATGACATACACATAACCAAAATAGTGAAATTATTTCTATTCCCCCAAACAGATCTGAAACCATGTCTCTATTCACATTTATTTAGTTGTAGTTAGCAAGTGAAAGTATGAATTCATATCTGTCTTGTATGGGTTTTGAGTAGGTGGCCAATTGTTAAGCCATTATTCTTTCATCTGCTTCTCCAAGCAGAAATAAATCTTCTCTAAATAGATATTGCAGTGCCATCTATTGCAGCAGAAATGGAAAATGTGGCTTGTTGTTGGAGGAAGTAAACATACACATACACACACAGGAACTATATTCTGATGAAATATAATGTAATTCAATACATTTTCTGAATTTCCTTGCAGTGTTCTTTGTTGGAGAGAAAAAGAGATCTGTGGTGGGACTCTAAAAAAACACTTTAGCTTCTGAGTGATTTGATTTAATCAAATTGAATAAAATGGGTTATAGAAAAATGTTCAGCACAAATAATGTGGGCAGATATATTTTCTATACAGTGCATGACCTGCTGCCTTTTCCGTTGAGACCTCACTGCAGTGACTACGGTTTAGAATCATAAGCAGTAAGATGAATATGGGTCATATAAGAAAAGCAAAAGTTTGGCATGCAAAACAGTACTAGGGGAGCATTAATTCTAATTACTCATAAAAACCTTTTCAAAAGAAAGATAAGATTGTATAGTTTAATAAAACTGCTATCAGCATTTTAAGACAAAGCAAAAAAAATTGCCCAAATGAAAAATAATGTGATATAGAATTCAAAGATCCCTCTGGCTTGTTCCGACACTGTATGAGCTCTGTCACCTGCTGAGTGTCTGGTGATATGAATACACATTGGCTTGGCAGGCTAAACGGCATTAAGTAGATTCTGACTGAGGGACAAAACACTTCCTAGTGCCGTCTGCTGCAATTTTGTTTGTGTGAAAATATAAGAGTTTAGATATTTCCAGAAGATTTTATCTTTTCTTGTTTTGTGTGCCTAATTACATATTTTAACTGTCCTTTCCAAAATTTATTCAATGCTAATTTTCTTGATATTGTAACCAGTAGTAATATTTCTGTTTTTTTTTCAAGTCAATACAATACCGTTAAAGGAAGAAACATTTGATTTATCCCATTTTTATGGGTCTGTGAAAAAGAAAGCAAAGTGTTTACTATCAGAATGTTTTTAAAGTATGTTTAGTGAATAAAATTAGATTATTTGTTTGCAGGACAAAGATTATTTTGCCAAATTTGTATAAAAACCTGCAAAAATGTGGATGCTAGATAATTAACAGCAAATGGAATGAGTTGGCCTAGAAGTAGCATATTGCTTGCTGACCCGGGGAAGTAGACTCTGAGGTTGGATTCTAATGCTGCTTTAGGCCAGACCCATGTTGGGATCCTTGGTGGGAGGAACTGGGCTTATCTTCTAGGAATAGGTCTTTTATCATTGATTCTGCAGCACACCCTCTGACTCTGCCAAACCTTATTGCTGGGCTACTGGAAGTGGAATAATTCTAAAGGAAAGTAACAACTTCTCATGGAATCCTTATGATCCTTCATTTCAGACAAACCCTAAGACAGATGAAAAGCCAAGGAGAACCCCAAAGAAAAAAAATATAAAGTAGGTCTACAAAGCAAGTTAAGAAGACTACGGGAAGTAGCTTTTTATTTTTTGGAAAATACTTTAATCTTTGAATAAATATTCCACAAGTATTTATTTTTATATTCCTAAGATGAGCCAAATAATCTGATTTGAGTTTTCAGAGCAGATACATTGCACGATTTGTCATTATAAGTGCCTGTATTTATCTATTCTAAGCATTGTTAGAAGATTTTGCTCAGCATCAAACCCAGTGTCTGGAATTTAGCAGTTATTTTCCTTTATTTAGTAGTTGTAAATAAATGGTATTATGTGGATGTCTTTGTTTCCAGAGCTGTGAAGACAAATACTATACAATAAATTGGCTTAACAACAGCAATTTATTGACTCATGATTCCTGAGCCTAGAAGACTTGCCTGGTCCCAGAATTCATAGCACAGCGATGTCCTCTCCTTTTTTTCTGGGTTCTCTTGACTTCAGGCTTCAGGTTATTCCCTGTGGCTTTTTTCTCTAAGGTCTACTGTAGTAGGAGTAAGACCCATCTTATTCAGATGGCCACACCTTAACTAAAAACACTATCTTCAAAAGGTTCTATTTACAGTGGGTTCATACCCACAAGAATGGATTAAGAATGGATTAAGATTAAGGATAGGTTTGCTTGTTTTTTCTCCTTGGGTTATGTAATCCAATACATCACAGTAGATTAGTAGCCTGAGTTATTCCAATGTAATTTGATATGCCAAATTGCTTTAATTCTCTTATAATATCCTACTATGTGTAAATTCTTGTTTTTCTCATACATTTGCAATTGTCAGACAAGGTGCAAAGTACACTAATTCTTTTCTCAACAACCCTATGAGACCTATGGTGCCACTTATACCAATGAGAAAACTGGGGCTAAGAGGGCTGTGTTTCCTCAAGGTCACATAAATACTAAGATAGAGCAGAATTTATATGTAAGTCTGTCAGAATCCAAAGCCTACCTCTCTACGGAGGGAAATGTATTCTCTATGACCTGATCGTGGTTTTCTCCACTCTTCTGTAATATGTTTTATGCTGGCAAATTAATCTCTTAAAATTACCAATTGTAATTGCTAAAGGGCTTTCCTAGCCTTACTGAATAAAATTTATAAGCTGCTCTCTCCTTCTGTGGATGATATTTTTTTTTCTGCTTCACACTTTCAGCTTGCCGCTCCCTAAACATCATTCTGTTCACATTGGACTGTTATGTATGGTGCTATTTTTCTGCTCATTCAAGGGCTTGTGCTTCTGTTTTAAGCATTCAAATACTTTCTCATACACCCTCTTTCTCTATTGTGCACCTGCTTGCTCTATTGAGCACCCTCTTCATACTGAGTTTGACAGCTTTTCAACTGCTGGGATTCCCTGAGGCATACTTTTTCAGGTTGTGTTGTTGATTGAGTGACTTTTGCAGTATGATAGGAGCTACATACACACATATACACATACACACACATACACACACACAC
>PVKH010036107.1:0-11639 GCA_004027955.1 Chaetophractus vellerosus
GGGGTGGACCTGTCCCCCATGGATTAAGGAAGGCCATGTGGTCAACGCATTGCTCTGATAGGGTTGAGCCTGTATGCCAAAAGTTATGGAGGATGCTATCTTCACTTCACTGTACTAGGTGGTTTAAGACTCTAACCAAAGTTTGGGTTAGGTATGGCAACCACCCCAATGCTCTTGGAGGGTGAGGTCTGGACCTTAGTTGCCACCCAGACACTTAATGAGGGTGGAACCAAGAAAATGGCCATTGGGTAAGCCTCTGGAAAGGGTGGGTCCCCATGTGGCCCCAGGGAGAAAAAGCCATAGTCTTAAGAATGACTCTCAGACTTTGACATCTAATGTAGTATGTCCTACAGGTTCACTGAACTGTAGAGGACCCATGACTCATGTTTGCCTCCCAATTTCTCCTTATGATAATGAAAATATTTATCCTTTGTCCATTTGTGTATTGGAAGCAGAAAAATGGTTTTGTAAGATTCAGAGGTCTACAGCAGGTGAGACTTTGCACCAAGACAAAATGTAATTCTTTAAACTAATTATGATATGATTTTGTACTTAGTATTATTACTGAAATAAGGTTTTTTGAATATGATAATGTCATTTTGGAATTCAGATGGTGGAGTGTGGCAGTTTGATATTGTTTATGAATTCCAAAAATAGATATTGGATTATGTTTGTAAACTGGTCTGTCCCTCCAGCCATATTAGATTATATTGGATTCAGAAGTTTCACTTTTACTTAATTAAATAATGATTAAGGCTTTGATTGGACGATGTCATTTGCATCCTGGCCCTCTTGGTAGGTGGGGACTCACAGGGAAGTAACTTATGCTTTATGGCCTGGTAACTGTAAGCTTCCACCCCAAATAAATATCCTTTATAAAAGCCAACAGATTTCTGGTATTTTGCATCAGCACCCCTTTGGCTGACTAATACACTCTTAAATAATCATTTTGGATAATGTTGCTGCATTCCATTTCTTTACTAATAACTAAAAATGCCCATTAAAATTTTCTTTGATTGTTTGATTATAGAACTTTTGAGTTGATGAAAATACTCATGGTACAGGAGGCAAATTATTAGAAAAAGGAATATTTGTTTTAAAAGATTTGTCATTGGTGACACCTTCCCATCACTATCAATTTCTTGGGTATCATTCCCAAGGTGCGTATGCAAGATTACCAAGGCATATATACAAGAGTGCAGGTTTTTTCTTCTTTGTCCCCTTCACTTTCGTCTTCTCCCCTAATACAGGAGACTGCAAACTAAAACCTGTGGGCAAAATCTGGCTCTTGTTGTACAGTCCTCAAGCTGACAATAGATTTTACATTTTAAAGCATTGTAATATGTTGTGGAAATCATGTAGCTTGAAAGGCCTAAAATATTAAGAAAAATTGTCAACCCTTGCTTTAACAAAATGCCATCTTATTATACGTATTTATTCACCCAAAGCATAACTAACTAATGTGTACTATGTACCAATTAATGCTCTGGGCACTTGGTGTTCATGTTATTAGAAAAATTACTAAAAATTTTGGAAATAAGGCACAAAGGTGACTTTATCTTTTTAATTTTATGCTACATTGTTGTCCATCAAACATAAATATTAGTTAATTATCTAAATGAATTCATATTTATTTGACCTACTGTTTATTATTCATTATGATCCAAACTCTGTGAAATTATATTTCAACTTTAGAATTTTATCTGAAACAGATGCAAATGGATTCCATCCAGGAGAAAAGACAGTTCCACAGACTATGATTTTATTGTCTTTTAATACATTAACCATTTGTTAATTTCTAAATCAGCATACTTATTTCAATAAAGCTTCCTTAGTAGAATACACATCACTCTTATTTAAAAATTCTCCTTTAAATGAACTTTTCTAACCTGCTCACCCTATCATTATTGCATTAAATAAATTGTTGATGTCATTTTATTCTAACTTTATATGGCAATCATGTTTATATATTTTGAAAAATTTTACTTTTAAATTTGTGTGAACAATCTGACAAAATTCCTGCCTTTTGGATGCTAGTATACTAAAGTATATTATTGTTTTGTGCCTTGATTTGCTTTATTTAACAATATATTTTGATAGAAGATTTATTAAGGCAATTTGGCAGTGTACCTAAGAATTTGTTTATACCATTTTATATTTATACTTGCTGTGATTGAGAACTTCTGTGTTGTCACACCCTTGCAATCTTGTACTTGTCCAACTCAATAGTTGAGAATGACATCTCAAAGTAGTTTTAACTTACATATTATTCGTTATCGGTGAAGTTAAGTACCTTTGATAGATTTAATAATCATTTACATTTAAGGTTGCCAATATTTCGGATCCATTGTTGATCTTTCTATTCCTAGTTAATTTACAAGAGTAGGCAGAAGATTCTAGAATGGTAATTCTTATTGTTTGTTCCTGATACCATTAGCTTCAGCATTGCCTGGGAACTTGTTAGAATATAAATTCTTGTAACAAACTAAACCTACTAAACAAGAAACTCTTGGTATGTTCCCAGCAATCTAAGTTTTAACAAGCTCTCTAGGTGATTCTGATACACACTAACATTTGAGAACAAGTGTTATGAAAGGTCCAGCTGACATCAAGAAAAAAAAAAGTAAAAAGACATTTGAGATCCAGAATGTCCAAGTCAATGAAAATTGCCAAAATGTGATAAAATATGAGAAATTAGGTGTTAAAAGTATGCTAGATTCTAAAAATGCTAAAAAGTAATAATTTCAGTAATCCGTTTTGACCAGGTATTTTAACATACAGATTATATAGTGTAATTTCGTAGGTAACAAAATTTAGCTATAATTAACAGGAGACAACAATGTGAAGATAATAAGAAAACAGTGCTAGAGACCAATAGATATATCTTTTTTATTTCATGTCTCAGCTGGTGACTGAATATTTTCTTAGTCTCTCTTCAGTAAAAAGTTGGAAGAAATTGAGACATGCAGTTTAATGCCTAAAAAATAAATTCCATACAGGGTAATTTTTTTTTCTAAAGGAAAAGGGAAAATTATAAGAAACCAAGAGAGCAGAATAGATTGGAGCTGTTCGCAGAAGCATTCATGTAGAGTACTTTTTAAGATAACAAGTCCCCTTTACTAATTAGACATAGATATAAAGCTTTTTAAGACAAAACAACAGCCACAGTGATCTCTCTTGCTAATATTGGTTCTCAAGTTAAAGAAGGTGGAAAGAACCACAAATATTCACATCTTAGAGGTCGGTGAAGATAGCATCCATGTTTATGTGGATATTAATCAGTACAGTTTTTCTGTAGCATTGGATAGGTTCCTTTTTTAAAATTTCTCTTTTAATTATCCCAACATGAGAAAATAAGAAAGGATAGTTGCAAATATCTGTGTCTATGAATTGCATATGTTGTTACAATATAATAGAAATAGCCTTATATTCATTAGCAATTTCTAATATCAAAATGTATTATTTTGTATTTTACTCTTTGGTATTGATAAGTCAGTTTGAGAATGTTGGATAAATAACAGTCAATAATATGCCAAACAGAAATAAGGCCTACATCTGGGAAGAGAATCAAGGAAAAGATAATATGTACTTCTAGACATTGGCTGAAGCTATTGTTGAAATACATGATTCATCTCTCTTGCCTTATCCAATATTACTGCAATGAGAGTAAGTGACACTAAGATTACCTAGGTCAATTTTCAAAATAGACAGTCTTCCTCTTATGGCATCCTTTTTGAAAACAATCAACTGACAGGATCCTGAGTGGAGAATATTAGTAGTAAGCATATTCTTTTATAAGATAATTGTGGTTGAGAGATTGATTAGCCTCGCTTTGACCTTGTTCTCCTAAAACTGTGCCTCTGTTTATACATATATATTTTTTAGTCTGAAGGTTAAAAGAAAAATAACTCTCAAATATCTGGGTACTAAAGACTAAAACAGTTATATTGTACTTCTCCCTTGAATAAGGTAAAAGATGGATATTTCTGGTTCCATGACTCTTCTGGACTGCTCTCATTCAAAGAATTGGATTCATATTCTTTTTACTCTGAGACTCTACCATCTTAACACATAGACTGCAAGGTCTAAATGGTTGCAACAATATAGAATATAGAAGGCCTGTTATGTACCCAACCACTTCAGGCCAGACATTCTAGACTTCTCTTAACATTCTAGTTGCCAAAACTAATCATATCAGGCCAAAAAGATTCAGGGTGCTGGAAAATGTAATATCAGCATAGGCATCTCATCCCAGAGAAAAGTCTGCATTATAGAAATGGAACACATATATTTGTTTGTCAGCTAACCCTGACATTCAGCAGATTGATGTTTGAAATTCTTCTGCTCTCATTTAATATGTGGTAAATATTCTGGGGAGTTCAGGAAACATTTTTTATCTCAATAGAGATCGCAAAAGTGACTAAGGAACAAATTTTAGTAATAGAGAATACAATTAGCTCAGCATCTTTTGGACGACTCATTCTGCTATATGTAATGCATTAATTCAATAAATACCGTTGCCTATGAATAATTTCAATTGCACAAAAGTTTTAAAAAATCAACAAATGTAGAATGCAATTCTTACTCTGTACTTAATTTTAGAAAAATAATATGATCACACTATTGGGACAATATAAACAATTGTTTTAGCAATAGAGACGGAAAGAAATATTGGGAAAAAATCCAAAATACATTTAAATTTTATCAAAGCAGATACTTTTGATGAAATTTCTAGTGTGTTCATTAAAACCCAGATTATAGCTATTTATGGGTTTGCTCTATGAAATATGGAGTATTGCCACACACTCCTCTTAGAAGTACATTCCTACCACTTTTAAAGCAAACAATATGCTAAAACATTTTTTTTATCCCGGAAGAGATAAACATAATTACGAATTCATAGAGATAAAAAAAATATGCTAGGTATTCTTCCCCAGCAGCATTCATTCCTCAACTGCAGTTCCTAGAGTCTTTTCAATAAATGCCCCCAATAAGTGAAGGAGTCTTATTTTGGCAATGACTTTTTTTTAACAGTTATTTAGCAAGACAATTTCACAAACTTTCACATGCCTATCTGTGAAGGCATGGCAGAAGGACTTTAAGCCTTTGTGGGTAATGGACTGCCCTTGAAGTTATAATTCTGTTGGTTAAGTGACTGCAGGGAAATCAATTCACTCCATAACACCAGTGGATGTCATTGTTAAACATGATGAAGTCCCCACTTAAAATGCATGTTCAAGAAATAAACCCACTCAAAGTACAATTTTATCTCATTTCATGTCTCTGTATGTCAGGCGATTTTCTTATGTTTCCTACTATAAAGCCGTAAAGAAAATGGGTTCTCTTGGTCCTCCGAGAAGCAATGATAGGAGGATTAATCATGGTTTCAAATGTATGTATTATTGTCTGTCTAGAAACATGCCAACTTCAGAAGATGAGGGAGGAGAAATTAGTTAGGAAACAGCTAATAAATTAAAGCTACTAAAGTTCTATTTAGTGGGAAATGCACTCCATTTAAAAAAAGACATTGCATTTTCATACATATAGTAAAGAATTATGTCTTTTTCTCTCTTGGTGAAGGGAGGTTTGATTAAATGATGTTGTTTATGAATTTTTGTCTAGCAAGGCAAGGTAAACAGTATCTATTTGCCTTAAATATTCTATCTAATTTTCTTCCGTTTGTTTACCATTTTGATGGCTGACTATGTCTGCTTGCTCCCATGGTAAGTGTAGAAAGATTTGCACTTCTGTTTTTCAAGGATCTGAATTGCTCTCCAAGGCCTTGCTTAAAAGACAAAAACTTAATGTGCCACTTGAACCTTGGCCTTTCCAATAAAGCATTTGACAAGAGTGCTAAATCTGGTGATAGCCTCTGATTTATCCTATTATGGGTATTTGTGTCCCTTAAGCATTCGGTTGAAGCCTCCAATTCATTTCCCAGAGACCTTGGACACTGACCAGATGGTAGTTCTTTTTAATTAGAATAAATTTGAGTTTGAACTTATACCTAGACTTGAACTACTCTAGCACATCACTCTGTGACACACAGTTCTCCTTTGATAATTTCCTTGATATTATGCCTAAAGAAAATCTATAGCTGTGAATTTATGAACTTCGAAATAATTGTCATCGATGAAATCATACCTAGTTTCTTTGATTTTACTTTAATTTTCTCTATAAATTATTTATTGGGACTAAGTCATACTTTATTATTTGCCAGGTGTTTTAGATATGCCATCACATTGAATACTCAGAGTAACCTATCTAGGTGATTATTTTCAACATATTCCAGATGAAGAAATTAAAGTTCAGAGAGATAAATAGATTTTATGAGATTTCAGAGCTATTGGGAAATAGATCCTTAACTTCCAAGATCTAGGAAACTTCAAAGCCCATGGCCTTCCTACTGAATTTTAGAATTCTTTACAATCTTCCACCAAATTACTGCAACCATGAAAAGATATGGAAATGTAGCTCGGATAGCTCTCAGCAAGTTTAAAATTGTATGGAAGGCTCATGTTTGACCGTGTGAACAATTTACATGTTGCATTGTATTACATGTTATACTAGCAGTTGTTTTAAAAATATTTAAATGATTTACATATTACATTACTTATTTTTCTTCTAAATATTGGAGAGAGATTGATGCTACAAGATTTGCATAATGTTCATTCTGCTACTTTATCCAGTAATGACATACAGCCTTGTACTTCCAAAATTACAGGAATATATACATCAGTTTGAGAAGTATGAAATGACAAAATATTCAAAGTAAAATGAATGGATAAGGCCGTGAGGGTAGGAAAGGGCTTGGCAAAGACAATTCAGGGTAGGTGAAGAATAGGGTACCTGCATATAGCTGCCAGGTTCACTAGGGCAGAAACATAGAAAGCATGATTTAGGGTAGTATTTTTAAATTAATCACTTGCCAATCCATTTGGAAGAAAATTGAAAGCAATCTATAAAAACAGTGCAATGCAATCCAACACAACTTTTATTAAGTCACTAATAAAATGAAAAGTATGGTGCTAGATGCTAAAATATTCAAACATTTGTAAGGTCTCTGCCCTTCAGCTACTAAGAGCCTGAAAGAAGAGACAGACACACAGAATTATAATGTCACTATAATGTGATAAGTGTCATAAAAGAAGTTTGTCTATACAGGAACCACATAAGAGGGTGTTGTATCTGGAGGTTGTCTTTCTGGGTTAAGGATGTGATATAGCACAAGAGCAAAGATAGAGAGTAGGATGCAGGATTATGAAATAGACTCGTGTGTTTAGTGAACGCTGAGCAGTTTGGCAGCCCTGACTGCAAAAGAATGCTTCTGCTAGGGGAAAGGGTAGCAGGAAGAATAGTATGGAGAGTGAAATAAGAATAGTAAGTCTCCCCTGTTAAATATTCACATAGTTTACTGTGTTTCTCTCTTATAAAACTCAATGTCCTTGCAATTACTTGTTCTGGGGCTGTCTTCTCTACTAGCCTGTAAAATAATAAGTTACAGGGGCAATGTCTTGCTTTCCCCTGCTTAGCACAGTTCCAGAAACATAGAATACATGAGGCTTTGGAGAATCTCCAAAGAAAGGAAGGGAAATATGCACTTAGTACAGTGCACCAAAAAGAGCCAATGATTAAAAAGTCACAATCTGGGGAATAGCATGTGGAAAACACCATTTAGAAGACTAGACTATTAGTTATTTGATGGGTGGGCTAAGAGGATAGATGATGTAGGGTCCACATAGGACCTGATGGCCAAGGTGGTGTGAGGCCTGATGAGACCAGTGGCAGCCGGTTTAGAGACGGAAAGAATGAATGAGACATAGATGTTCAAGATAAAATGTCCAGAATTTTGAAATATGGGTTAAAAAGACTAAAGGAAAACTAATAAGATTGAAAGCTGATTTTTAAGTCCCAAACTGAAGGACCGGGGAAAGACTAAGGGACATGGAGGCAGAAATTAGCAAGAGTTCATATGAAACGTAATTTGAAACTGCTAAGGTTTGCTATGGAAGAAAAGTATCTGCCAAGATTTTGGTCAATAAATTTTATTGTGGTACATTAAAATCTCATAATTTAAGAATAAGGATATCGTTATAATTATTCATACTTGCTTTACTGCTTTATACATTTTTTCATTCTTTAAGCCACATTTTGACAGGTGATTTTTACAAAGTTAACATCATTTTGCTTGGAAAAGTGAATTCATGGATTCAGAACTCTATTTTTCACACTGATTCCAATAAGCATGAATTTGCATCTTATGGAAATCGCTATTGTCTTGATTAGCATATTATAGAATGTAAAAATGATCTCTTTCTAAACTCACCAATGAAATATAGTAAGAAACTTTGAACTCTTCCATAACAGTATCTGCTTTTTTTTTCCCTTCAAAGGAACATTTCAAACACTTCCCTCTGTTTCTTTACGAGGGAAAAACCTATCTGGTATACTATATCTGAAGAAATTTTTTTCAGATAATGAGTTCAAGGGGCCTCCAGGTCTAAATCAATAACACAAGTACATCAGTTTTCCTTAAGCCCTGGATGAAATGCAGGAGGCCAATTCAAGTACTCAATCTTTCTTCAAATGTTCTGTTTCCAATGACCAAATGAGGATTGCAATAGTATTTATTTTGCCCTATCCTACGATCAGACTTTTCAGGTTCATATTTGGAGTAGAGTTGATCAGGTTTCATTCCAACATGTATCCCTAGCAAGAGAAGAAAGTGAATATTTTTAAAGGTGTTAGAAGAACAGGTCTAACATAAGGTCAAGTAAAATAAGGAAAAATATAACATTTTTGGCAATAAGGTAAAAATGACAGGTGAAACTAGAAGGCATGCTTTGAAAACATCCATTGTTTTCATAACAAAGGTAAAATATTAAGGGTGAATTAATATGTTTGAAACTGTAATGAGACTATGGCAGAATAAAAAGAAAGCAACAACACAGATATTTGATTCTAAAAGCTCAAGTAGGGTACATTGCATGAAATGAATTTAGGCAGTGGTATACAGATCCAGAAAAGTGGCACCAGGGAAATCAGATTTTTCCCCCATCTACATAAAAATGGGTAACAGTGAATGTTGGGAAGTTGAGGGAGAGATTAGTGATATAATACTTCTCTGGACCAAAGTATGGAACACAACTCCCTACTATTACAGATTTTAAGAAATCCAATTCTAGCTTGCCAGAGTCAAGAAAAGCTAATATTTATTAAACAAGTTATAAAGATATAATTCTTATTAATAATATTAAAGGAATTCTTATTTGTAATTCTTAATTTAGTCGTACACAGAACCCAAACCAATTCTTTCACACTCAAAATAATTTGTAAGCACAGATTTTTAATATACATTTTTATTTTTTAAAAAGATATTTAGATTACATAAATGTTACATAAAACATATAGGGGATTCCCATATGTCCCACTCCCTACCCCTCCCACATTTTCCCACATTAACAACATCCTTCATTAGTGTGGAACATTTATTACAATTGATGATCACATTTTGGAGCATTGCCACTAAGCATGGATTATAGCTTACATTGTAGTTTAAACTTACAATTTTGTAAGTTATGACAAGATATATAATGGCCTGTAGCTATCATTGCAAAGTCAGTCAGGATAATTCCAATGTCCTGAGAATGCCCCCATATTACACTTATTTTTCCCTTACCCTCCCCTCAGAACTTCCGGTGGCCACTGCCTCCACATAAGTGAAAAAGTTCTTCCATTGCTTGAATCACAGTAAGTCTATAGTAGAATAACAGTAAGTCTACTCTAGACCATTGTTCATTCCCCAATCCTGAGGATTCTGATACCTACTTCACTTCTAATTGAGAGAAGGTTTAGATCTCATGGGGCAGATGGATGGGACTATCTTGCTTGCAGTTGCAGACTCTCTCTGTTCCTTGGGTCATTGTCCATCATCATCTACTTGTTAGTTGAGTCCAGTGAACTGGAGAGTAGGTGTTGCAACTCTGCTGAGATTCATGGCCCAACTGGCACATGGGCAGGCCGAAGATTTAAGTCTCTTGGGCATACACCTATCAAGTCTAGTACTAACTGTAGGTTCAAATAGAAGGGGCAGGAGAGCCATGTGTAGGAAAACCACAACTGAGTCCAGCTCTGTCACACTGGGGAGCATGAATTCCAAGGTAGGGCCTGCTGGCAGGGTGCCAAACTCCTGAGCTGTCTGCCCTGCCTATAGTGACTGGATGTCTCTACAAATATTTTATAAGGTGCGTTCAACGTTGTAAGAATTCCAAATTACCCTCTACCACATTAATAAGTGATGTTGGGTAGTGCTTCTAGGACTTTATAACCTGCTTCCATCAAGCTCTTCTCTATCCTAACTCACACTGAATCAGATAGGTGTATTGAATATAAACAGATAAGATGCTGTGTAATATGAGCATTGATAATCAAGGAAGTGTGATATAGTCCCTACCTTCAAGGCCCTTAGAATGGAAGCAAATACTCCACAGGGGAAAGAAACAGTGAGCCTGGAGCCAGAAACTCTGAGTTCAAGGTCTGATGATGCTATTTAGAGTTTGGCATTATGAAAGTAGTTTATTTTTTGTGCCTGAGGTTCATTTTTGGTCATTTTTGAAATAAGGAAATTAAATGTCTACATGTATTGTGAGGAAGATTAAAGAAGACCCAGAAAATGAAAGTAAAATAGACTGCTATAATTTCAGTGTACATAATAACGTGTATTCTATTCTTTGCCTCTTTACCAACCAAACAGCCTTTCCAAAAGTAGGGAAAATAGTGGTAGAAAAGTTTCATTTTATTTTATGCATTACATATCATCTTCCCCCCTAAAATGGCTTCTTGACAATGAAAGTCTATTTTCTTTGTTTTCAATAATAACAGTGATCTGCCTGTTATAATTTTTTAGATTAGTGCTGGATATCTTCCATAAAACCAGGGCTGGGAAATCATACCCCTGCTAGGATAGAGCCAGGGCCTCCTGTTACTGCCTGACTATCAAATTCTAGCCTCCAGTGTCACTGAGACCTGTTAAACTCCTTCTTCTGGCAGAAAGCCTCTTATTAATACTATAGGTTTATGGGATTTAAAAGAAGATATCATATCAATATGTTTAACTTCCTAATTCCTTGGTTGAGACTTAAAAGTATTTTTAAGGCATTTCCACCATATTAAGAAGTGGTAAAATGAAGGGACAAATGATAGTTATATAACTAGGGAATTGGTTCTGAATAGACTTCCAAAGATAAGAGGATCATATAGCAAACCTGATTTTGTTTTATATGCACTCTATTTGAAAAGGCAGGACAGAATGGACTTTTTACCCAGGCCACCATTGCTGTGGCGAGACTTGGGATTGTGTGTTTCTTGTCTAAGGGCCTGGTGTGTGCCAGCTAAAGTGATCATACTGTAGGCTGACATAATGCATCAGGAATATGGAAGCTCTTCTATGACTCGCTTAAGCTTGTTGTCCTTAGTCATTGGGCAGGACAGGGACAAAAGGGTGGTGTGATG
This sequence comes from Chaetophractus vellerosus, assembly GCA_004027955.1. NCBI lineage: Eukaryota > Metazoa > Chordata > Mammalia > Cingulata > Chlamyphoridae > Chaetophractus > Chaetophractus vellerosus. The sequence goes on from PVKH010036107.1 coordinate 11,512, forward strand.
GCTTGAGTTTGAATTAATTATGAATTCCAAAAATATAAATTAGATTATGTTTGTAAGCTCATCTGTTCATCTGGGCATGATTAAGTTATGAGTAGGGCGTTAATTGCCACGTCAGTGAGATGTTGAGC
>PVKH010036108.1:0-11639 GCA_004027955.1 Chaetophractus vellerosus
TTTTGGCATCAGGACTTCAGACCTAAGCTGGCTGGATATGGCTACAGGAGAGACTTTTCTCTGTGGGGTCCCTCCCTTGGTGCATTGCTTTGGGGCAAGTCAAGTGAAGCTGGAGTCATTGAAGTCAACTTAAGTCATTGAGAAGGCCTGCTTAAGGTATTGAATATTAAACTTTTGGTGGTGTGCTGTAGAAGCTAAAATCAATGACAGACTTTTCCAAGTTTTATCCTCTACTCTTGTCTTTGAATGATTTCTGTACCTGGTCCAATTTTAAAAAGCCATTTGTGGCCATACCTGATGTGAGGATGATAGAGTGCTCAAGAAAAGTGGGCTATTGGGTTCATCCATGGAATATTTCATACCTAGAGTAGCCTCCCATTTCAGAGCTATTTTAAAGCTGGGTCCTCACTTAGAGGGCAAACTGATAGGACATTTTTGCCTGTTAAAAATAAATCCTCTTGCTTGGATATGATTTATCATCTATACATTGAAACTATTTACATTTTAGGGACAAAAGACACAATTTGTCCCTTGATGATTAATATGCCATTTCTCATAATTATTGACAAGCAAAAACAATAATAAAAATAAACCTCACCTCTTATCATATTTCTCAGACCTGGTCAACTTGTATTAAGTAAACTTTTCTCCAAGTTGACTGTCCCACCCTGGGAAACTTGGAAGGGGTTGTACTAATACTAAAATTGTGATTATATGCTTAGGGCATATAATTGGTTTGAAGTTTATCTTTGCACAATTTTTGAAGAAGTTGTTTGCTAAACAACTTAATATTGTCAAGGGAAGTGCTACTGTATTGTGGATAAGTGGTTAGTTGGATGTCAGAACATTTGGGATTTATTTTCATTTTGCTACTTGCCAGCTCTGTGATCCTAGCTATGGTAGTTTGGATCTGCATGTACCCCAGAAAAACATGTTCTTAAATATAATCTATTCCTGTGGGTGAAGACCCATTTTGAGTAGGACCTTTTGATGAGGTTATTTCAGTTAAGGTGTGTCCCACCTCGGTTAGGATGGATCTTAATCCTATTACAGGAGTCCATTATAAAAGAATGAAATTCAATGAACCCTGAAGAGAAGGGAGAGGCCAAGAGAGGCTGCCATGTGACAGAGAAGCCCAGAGCCAATAATCACCTGCAGGCAGCCCCAGAATGCCACAGTCTTTTGAAAGCATTGCCTTGAAAATGCCTTGATTTGGACTTTTTCCTGGCCTCAAAACCATGAGCCATTAAATTCCCATTGTTTAAAACAACCCATTGCATGGTATATGCTTGAGCAGCTCAGGAAATTAAAACTTAGCTATAGGGTCTCTTTGACCTAATTCCCCTCATCTAGAAAGTGGTTGGCATAATGATTTCTGTAATCTCTTCTAGCTTTAGCATTCCAAAATCTGCCTTCTAAGGAAGATGAATCACTTTTAAGGTATTAAAAGCATATAGATAAGAGTCTGACAAATTAGTCTTATATCTACCTTTAAAGTAGGCTTTGAAATATTATGTAAGTGGTTAAAAAATATCCTTTCTTTCTCTCTGTCTTTCTGTCTCTCCATCTGTCTCTCATATAACTTTCATTTTTCTACCCACCCACACATACACACATAATGTTGGGTTAGCAAGTGGGCAGATTAAGCCTATGCTCAGGACACCAACAGAGTAGTACCAGAATGTCTCAGAAAGAATGTGATATTTGAAATATAAAAAAAGCTTTATGAAATTATTTTGAGAAAAATTAGCTGTATTAGATTTCCTTACACTTATTTTAGGGGTTAGTTTTGCATATATTGGAGGTAGTAGCACTGTAACCTTTTAGTTTTCAGGGTTTCTATAGGTCTTAATTTGTACATTCTCTCTCTTGTGAGCTCTTTGGCCACATACACACACATGCACATATACACATGTGCATCACACACATTTATTTGGCACTTACCTGCCAGGCACCCTAGTGAGTACTTCATATACATTCAGTCTTCACTGAATAATAATATGGACGATTTGGGGGTTGTGTTTGCTTCCCCAAAATCCATTCTGCCCCTCTCCTATTGTATAACAGCCATGCAATTTTGTTTTGCTCTTTCAGATACCATCCTTCTTACCAAAATGACAGGTTTTGAGGGGTGGCAAATGAACAAAGATGGTCCAATTAAAGAGAAGCACAAGACTTTTGTTAGATGGTGAAGGAAGAGAAGCCTCTGTATATTGAATGTGAATGATAAAAACATGGCATCCATCTTGCCCTAACAGTGTATACAGTTTGGGATGATGTTGATGTTCCAAAGAGCAGAACAGACAATGGAAAGAAGCTGAGTGAAATTGTTGAGCCAGTGACTGTTTCACTAGTTCTCAGTACTGGAAGACATTAAAATTCCTTATTTATTTAAGTTTTATGACATCACCAAAGGCATCTTAATTGATACAGGTAATATTCTCCCCATTTTTCTGATGAATAAACAGAAGGTCAGAAAGGTTAAGAGTGGCCAGATGTACTAGTCTTTTAGAAAACATCCAAGGTCACACAACTAGGGAGTGTGAAAGTGGGATTGGAACTGAAGCTGATTCCAAAGCTCAGGCACTTCACTACTATGTTAAATTTTCTTTTCCAGAAAGCTATTGCATAATTCAGACACCAGCCATTTAACATTGGTGTTGTAGTTTGCCAAAGGGCTGCCAATGCAAAGTACCAGAAATGTGATGGTTTTTATGAAAGGGATTCACTTGGGGTAAAATCTTACAGTATCAAGGCCATGAAGAGTCCAAACCGAGGCACCACCAGAGATACTTTCTCACTAAAGTCAGCTACTGTTGATCTTGGCGTCTTGCCATGTGGTGAAGCAAGATGACTGCAGATCTGTGATGAGGCTTCAGCCTTCTCCACCAGGATCACTGTCTCCTCTTGAGCTGTTCTGTGGGCCTAGCCTCTTGGGGCTTTGTACTGAAGTGATCCTGTAGTCCTCTCTCTTAAGTGGCAGATCAAACACGGTGGCTTCCTTTTCCTGTGCCTGTCTGAGTCAGTCTCTCGTGTTTACATTTATATCAGACCCAGCCAGGGGATGGAGACTCTCCATGAGTCACACCTCACTGCCGTTGTCCAATCAAAAGCACTAAAGTGATCTTATCAAATAATCTAATCAAAGGGCTCTCAACTGAAGTTAATGCAATCAAAGGGTATCACACCCAAAGGAATAGATTAGTTTACAAACATAATATTTCTCATTTGGGGATTCATAAAATAATTTCAAACTGCCACAATAGATTTACTCTCTTCTTGGGGACTAAATCTAGAATCTTAAAAGTGAAGCCAGGTATAAAATAGTTTAATTTTGAAGAGGTCCCATTTATCTAAATTTTCCTTTGTTGTTTGTGCTTTGGTCATAAGGTTTAAGTAACTATCGCATACCACAAGATCTTAAAGATGTTTTCCTACATTTTCTTTTAGGAGTTTTATGGTTGTTGCTTTTACATTCAGGTCCTAGATCTACTTTGAGTTAATTTTTATATGAGGTGTGAGACAGGGGTCTTCTTTCTTTATTTCTTTTGGATATGGATATCCAGTTTTCCCAGCACCATTTTTTGAACAGACTGTTCTGGCCCAGCTGGGAGGGCTTGACAGCCTTGTCAAAAATCACTTGACTGTAGATGTGAAGATTTCTGAGTTCTCAGTTCTGTTCCATTGGTCAATGTGTCTGTCTTTGTCAAACGGTTGAAAAAGCAGCCAACTCAATGGGAGAAAATATTTGGAAATCACATAGCTGATAAGGGTTTAATATCCATGATATACAAAGAGATCATACAACTCAACAATAAAAAGACAAACTACCCAATTGAAAAATGAGCAAAAGACTTGAAAAGACAATTGTCCAAAGAAGAAATGCAAATGAAGAAACACATGAAAAAATGTTCAACATCACTTGCAATTCGGGAAATGCAAAACAAAACTACGATGAGATATCATTTCACACCTGTTAGACTGGTCACTATTAAAAAGTTGGAAAACTATAAATGTTGGAGAGGATGTGAAGAGATAGGAAGGCTTATTCCCTGTTAGTGGGAATGTACAATGGTACAGCTACTTTGGAGGACTGTTTGGCAGTTCCTAAGGAAGTTGAATATAGACTTTGCATGTAAACTGGGAATACCATTACTAGGAATATACCCAGAAGAACTGAGAGCAGAGACAGGAACAGACATCTGCACACCGATGTTCATAGCGGCATTATTCACAATTGCCAAAAGTTGGAAACAACCCAGGTGTCTATCAACTGATGAATGGATAAAAAAACTGTGGTGTATACACACAATGGAATATTATGCAGTAAGAAGAATTGAAGTTGTGAAGCATATGGACAACATGGATGAACCTGGAGGACATTACACTGAGTGAAAGAAGCCAAGCACAAAAGGACAAACACTGTGTGATTGCCCTATTAGGAATTAAATATATTGTGTAAACTCCTGGAGTTAATAATTAGAATATAGGTCACCAAAAAATAGAAGGAGGGTAGAGAATGGAAAGCTGAAGGTTAATCTGTGCAGAATTGGTAAAAGGTTGTTTGTTAACCTTTGGAAATGAATAGAAATGGTTAAAACATATCTTGGTGTTTGTAACTAGTAGTGCTATTGTATGGGTATGACACCTTTTGAAAGGGAAAGTCTAAGGTCACATATATTACTAGAAGGAAAGCTAAAAACTGTAACCATGGGACTGTATAAGATAGTAAAACCTCTGTAAAACATGAATATGGGGGCTATGGCATATATGAGACAGTTTTTACAGAATATAAATACTAGAGAAAAGTAAAACGAGCAGCAGCTATGTATGGCAGGTGAGGCATAGAGAGATTGAAAGCTGATAAGTTTTGCTTGTTTTTTGTTTATTATTATTATTGGAATAATGAAAGTGCTTTGGGAATGATTGAGGTGATCAATGCACAAATATGGATGGATTTATGCATTATTAATATGTAACAATAAAATTGATTTGTTAAAAAAAAAAGCCAGTCAGTAGTTGAGAAAGAATGTGTTATGATTTGAATTGTGTGCCCTCAAAGATGTGTTGAAGTCCTAATTCTCAAAACCTCAGAATGTGAACTTCTTAGGAATAGGGTCATTACAGATGGAATTAGTCAAGGTAAGAGGAAGTCATACTGGAGTAGGATGGGACCTTATAAAAAGGGAGGTGAGGCACAGACGTAGGAGAGAATACCCTGTGACAACTGAGGCAGAGATGGAAGCACAAGGAATGCCAGCAGACCACCAAAAGCTGGGAAGAAGTAAGGAAGGATTCTCCTCTATAGATTTTGGACGTCCAGCCTCTAGAACTGTGAAACAATAAATTTCTGTTGTTCTAAGGCACCTAGTTTGTGGCACTTTGTTGTCATAGCCCTAGGAAACTAAGGCAGAATAAAACGAGGTTGCACAGTATAGTAGTGGCTACTGTTTCTGTCTCCCCAAAACCTCTTCTTCTCCCCTCTTTGCTAACAACCTCCCACTGTCTACTCTTCCCTTGATCAAGTGGTTCAAACTTCTCAGTCAGATTTCTGCCCCTCACCTCCCTCTGGAATCTGAGTCTCCCTGCAGGTAGAGAGTGGATCGAGTAGTGATCTGTGTGAAGTACTTTAGGACACCAATGAGCTCCAGCAATGAGATTTGGGAGCTTCTCAGGTTCCTGTTCTTCTTGAGGTCTGGTTGTTCATTTGTTCTTATAATTCTGTGAGCTCCTGCCACATCCTTTCCACGAATCCCTTTTGGTTTTAAGTTATCCAGAGTTGGTTCCTGTTGCTTGTAACAAAACATCCTCAGCTTTTACATATAGCAAAATTCAAGCCTCCATTCTAAGGGCTACTTATCTATTGGTGTTTAGATAATTGGGATCCCAGAGAGGCATAAGGTTATTATGAAGTACAACCAAGATGTTACCAGATACCAGTGTAGTCTGCCTATGTACAGGAGTTTCCATTTCAGCAATGGTTGAAAGAATTCTTTTAAGAGAGATTGTGAAAAGTTCTAATTTATTTAAATGATACCAAATTATAATAAGTGAATTATGTATCTTGTACTTTAAATCATCAACCTAGAAGTCCTATAACTAATTATAGGTTAGGAATATTCTTATTTAATTACTCGTCCACAGCCCACTCAGTTAGTGACTGGTAAAATCTTCTTAATGCTGGTTAGAGGCAAAAAGCTCTAATCATCACTTCATCTTGTACTTTCCTTTGCATTGTTCTATCCTTGAGTTTCATAGTCAAAGATATAAATGATTCCTCTGCTTTCTGCTCTCAGAGTGCTTGGAAAGACCATTTATCTTGCTCTTGGAGTTTGGGTTTGAAAGAATTATTTCTGGGCAAAGCATGGCTAGAGATAGCACTGGGAAAACAGCACGGTTCTTTGAGATACTTTCCTCCTACCCTCCTGTGATGTGTCAGCTAGGCCAGGTTATGGTGCCCAGTTTTTTGGTCAAGGAAGCACTGGGCTAATTGTAATACAAGGACATTTCATGGACTTTAATCATCAGTGAGTTGAGTGCATAGATGGCTAATTACATCTCCAGTAACCAAGGAGATTGCCATTAGCAATGAGTGTTGTCCCATCCAATCAGTTGAAGGCCTTAAAAGGAGAAGTAATTTCAGCATTCAGAGAGAGGATTCCCATCTCTACTTCAGATAGCCAGGGTCTCCTGGGGAACTCAAGTAGGACCTTTATTGGAGTCCCTGGCTTGTAGCCTGCCCTATGGAATTTTGACTTGTTCATCCCCACAGTTGTCTGAGACAATTTTATAAAATCTCATACAATTTACAGATATCTCCTGTCAGTTCTGTTTCCCTAGAGAACCCTGACCCATATTCCTTCCTTCCTTTCCTCCCTCCCTCTCTTCCTTCTTTCCTTTTTGGAATAATTTAAGGACTGGTGTCAACCTTACCCTAGTCTCTCTCAGCTGTCCACAGTGTGACCTATTGATGCCCAGTTACTGATTCAGTACTAAGACTTCAGGAAGTAAACAATACCTTAGCTACCCCAAGGGAGGAGGATGGAGATTTAGGATGAAACTGTTGCCACCGGACTAAATATTCAGTGAGCAAGGATGAGCTTTGAGAGCACTTATATCCTTCAGTTTAGCAGCATTATCTTCCTGACTTTGTTCTTTCTGGTTTAATCCCCCACTCTCAAAGAGAATTTTCTTTTTCAGGGAGCATGTTACCCTCTACTGCAATCTAGCTTCAGAAGGGCCCACCCTAGTCTCCTGGAAAGCTTTAACAACTTTAAACTTCAAAGTAAAGGATTGGGATCTTTGGATTTTTTTTTTTTTTGCTTGTTTTGTTTTCTTTTGTAAAGCACAAATGTTTATACAAATTCTTGGGTGCAAACCGACACCTAGGTAGAGCAGTTTTTTTTAAACTTCCCCCAGTAACATCCAACCTGGAAAACCCAATGCTGATGCCTGGGGATAGATGATATGACTCAATCCACCTTGGACATGGGCTCAAGTCCATGAGCCCATGTCCAAGTCTCAGTTGGATCAAAAAGTCCTGTTATATAAATATTATTTATTTATTTTAAATTCATTTATTCTATGAAACACTTACTGAGCATCTACTATGTACTATGATTTAGGCACTGGGGATATAGAAATAGGTTGCAGACTATGAGCTATAAGGAACTTATATTCCAGAGGTTAAAGGAAAAAAAGGATAGGTGCTATAATAAGAGTAGGCACAGGATATCTTGGGAGAAGGGAAGAGGCACACAGAATGGGTGAAAGGACACAGGGCACAGGAGACTAAGAAGGGAAAGGTAGAAGGTAAGAATAAACATAACCACAGAGTAGAACATATTGTGGTTTTTGTCTCCAAGTTCTATTCCACTTTCTTTCCATTGAAGATTAGCCATGTTATTTGGGTATGACTGACCCCATTCCCAATTCCAGGATAATATTGTTCTCCTTTCTGCAGAATTGGTTCAGGTGAATGTAGCCTAAGCTACACAGTAATGACAAGGTCCAAAAACTAGCAGATAGTCCCTTTTGGGACAATGAGATATTAGGGGAGTTGGTGGGGAATTTTGAAAGAAGAATTTTCCTCATTCTTCTGGAAGAGCTATCAGAAGTGCTTCCTTTCTGGAAATCTAAAATGACTGAAGCCATTCTTAGAATGATAATGCTGACACTGTAGAAGACAGAGTAAAGGGAAAGAAAATAGCTGGCTTCTTTATGATATTAGTGGGCCATTAGATTATACCAAACTTGAAGCTATCTCTGGATCTTCCAGTTAAACAGGTCCCATTATTGTTTTAACCAGTTTGAGCTGAGATTTTTTAAAAACTTTCAACACAAAAGAGCATAACCAATATGCTGTCATTGAAACTAGTGGAGAGAGTTTCAAGCAAGAGGGAATGACTGACTGTGTTGGGTGTCAGAGAATATATGGAGAGAATGGTACAGAAAAGTCAGTACATAGGGAGAATTGTGTACATCAGGGGCATGATTCTTGGTAGAGGAACCTGTGCTGTCCTGAGAGATGTCAGCAGAAATTTGTGTAGGTGGTGGTGAAGCTCTATTGGCTTGGGAGTATATGTTGGACCATACACTGTCATATGGATAGGAGTCTACTCTTGACTTTGTATTTGCCTTCTTATGTACCCTGCGATAATGCCTCATCTCTTTCTGCTTCTGTGGTGCTTTTATGCAAATCCTACAGTGTTGAGTGAAGGTGTTTGGGAATTTCTGAAGAAAGATACTATCTTGATCATGAGAAATGTTGTCACATTATTTCAGGGAATCATGTCCAATAAACTTCCATTTTCCTGAGAAATTGCCAGATTCTGATCTGAACATGACATGTTTAATTTTCAAAAGCAATTGAAAGATTTTCTATACAATAAAGACAACTAACACAGATGCATTAAAATAGCATAAATTAAAAATAAGAAAAATACAGGAGATGAAGGTTTTAGTTTCCTAGGCTTCTCAAAGCAGATACCATGAAATGGTACAGCTTAAACAATGGGACTTTATTAGCTTACAATTTGAGGTTGAGAAAATGTCCAAATCAAGGTATCATCAAGGTGATGCTTTCTTCCTGAAGACATGGTAGTGTCTACTGGTCTTTCCCTTCTCTTCCTAGTTTCTTGTTGCTTACAATGTCTTGCTTCTGTAACTTTCTTTCTTTTTTATTTTTTTAATTAATTAATTTTTTAAAAAAGATACCTTGATTACATAAATGTTACACAAAAATTTTAGGGGTACCCATATGCCCCACCTCCCACACCTCCCACAACCTCCCACATATACATTCTTCATTAGTGTGGCACATCACCTGCAAGAGATATACACATTTTGGGGCTTTGCCACTAAGCATGGACCAGAGTTCACATTGTAGACCACACTCTCTCCAACACAGTTCTGCATGTTATATGATGATATAAAATGGCCTATATCTGTCATTGCAATGTCACTCAGGATAATTCCCAAGTCCCAAAAAAAGCCCCTGTATTACAACTGCTTTTCCCTCTCCCTGCCCCCAAAGCGTCCAGTGGCCAATGGCTCCACATAATTTTGTAATTTCTTCCATTGTGTGAATCACAATAAGTCTATAACAGGATACCAGTAAGTCCACTCTAGTCCATAGCTCTTCCCCCAATCCTGAAGAGTCTGGGATGGTGATGCCCCTCCACCTCCAAGTGAGAGGGGCTTATATCCCATGGATAAGATGGATGAGATTATCCTGCCTGCAGCTACAGACTCTCTCTATTCCCTGGGATAGCTGATGTCCATCATCATCTCCCCACTAGGTGTCCTGGGTGAATCCATTGAGTTGTAGAGTAGGAGTTGCAGCTCCACCAAGCTTTTGGACCCAGCTGGCACATGGACAGCCCCTAGACTCTGCTCTCTGGAAGTACACCTAAAACTCTGGCATCACATATAGGTTTGAATAGGAGAGACAGATGGACCATGTGCAGGGAAGACATATTTCGGTCAGACTCTGTCACTCTCAGGAGAAAGGGTTCCAAATTAGGGCCCACTGATAAGGCACCAAACTCTGGGGCTATCTGCCCTGATATAGGACCTGGATGTCTCCAGAGCCCTCAGGAGCCCCTCTGTTTGGGGTGATATCTTCATTGGAAGCCTATCATGTCCTACTGGGATGTGCATAAGTATTACCTCTGGGATGACCTCCTGACTCACTTTGAAGTCTCTTAGCCCTTTGAACTCATTTGTCTTTACCATTTCCCCCTTTTATTCGAAGTCTTTTACCAGTCGTATTGCTCATTGGCACTTGTTAGTAATCCCTTGTTGCCAGGGAGGCTCATCCCTGGGAGTCATGTTCCATGCTGGGAGGAAGGTAATGCATTCATATGTTGAGTTTGGCTTAGAGAGAGGCCACATTTGAGCAACAAGGAGGCTCTCAAGAGGCAACTCTTAGACACCCCATAACACTAGGCTCTTTCAATTTCAAGAGCAAAGACTCATAAGGCTAGTCATCAATAACAAGGGCCCATCAATGGATCATCCTCCTTTGCCAGACACTGCCTCTGCACTTGGGGGGCTGTTGCTACTCTCCTGGAGAATATGGAAGAGCTCTCCAGGATGGGAATTCAGTATTCTCTCATTTATTGAGTAATTCTCCACCCCATGACCATCCCCCATGAGCATTTGAACAATTTTATATACCTTTTGTGTATGTTCAGGTGAACTTCCTTCCATGCACCCCCAACCCTGACACCCCCCACCAATGATCCTCTCCCATCCCTGTTGTAACCCTTCTGTGATCCAAAGCTTCTTCAAAGGTGAAGCCATAACAATAGCCAAATACAATTAATAGGAAAAGGAAATAATAATGATATTTAAATGTAAGAGTTAAAATATATGAAAACTTAAAAAATAAAAAATAAAAAAATGAAAAATAAATAAAATAATATTAAAGGATTGGGTTACTCAAAAAATGTGAAAAAAAATAAGTATAGATTTTTTTTCCATTTTGCCTTTTGTCAGTGCAATATCTGGTGTCCAGTCTGTTCAGTGGCACCTTCCCCTTCTCACTCTAGAGTGTCCCACCATTTTTCATTTAATTTTCAAAGAAGTTTCAGGTCACAGCAAAGTCACACACAGAATACAAGACACTCTCATATACTCATCCTCCTCCCCCATTCCCCACCCCACACCAAAACCTTTTTGTATGTGGATGGCAGCACCATCATAACTGATATACAGATAGTGAAACACAGCTACCAGACATTGTCATTGGTCCACAGCATGGTCCACATTTTAGATCATACACTTTTGTAAATTTTGATGACATTCACCCTGTCTTGTGTCCATCACTGCAAGGCAATGGAAAACATTTCAACTGACCACTAAATGCCCCCTGTTCCTCCCTCCCCCACTCCCCAGGGCCCACAATGACCCTCTGGCTCTATTCTTTGGACAACAGGGTTCATAGTTACATGCAACAAAGTGTCTTGGCCCACTGGTTCATCCCCCACTGGGAACCACCCCTGCTCCTAAGAGTTGCCCACCTGTCTATTTCTGAGTGAATCGGACCTCCAAAATTAGGGAGTCCATCTCCTTCCCTCTCATTGTGTGGGTCTCCACCCACTGATACAACACATTATGACAGGATGAACACTCCC
>PVKH010036109.1:0-11638 GCA_004027955.1 Chaetophractus vellerosus
AGATTAAATACTTCCCCCTCTGATACTGCTGTCACGAGATTAGAACACGTTTGCACACAAGTACCTGATACGGTAAATCCGCCATCCTTAAATAAGTTTCCATTTTCAAACAGAAAGGAGATAAACTGGGGACACCATTATTAGGTCTTGCAAACTGATGCAAAATAATAGCATCTTTGGAGTCGATCTCTTGCTGTTTCCTGTCAAAACCAAAACAGAAATAAAGAACAAGCCTTGTGTTAAACATTCATTTCCCTTAGTTCCTAAGAAGACCCTGCTGGGCATACCTCCTCAATTAACAAGCAGATCTGTTTGTTACAGGAGCTTACCTCAAATCTTAGTCAAAACTCAAGGACCCTTATAAGCTCTGATATTGCCGTGACCCCAAGGACTTAGAGAAATAACTACATATCACCCTTTCTGTTATCTTTCATCTATGGACAGATGAATATTTTCTGGGACAGGTCCCCCTCTTCTCCACCAGCTATGCTTACTACGTGGCAGGCATTGCTCTGAGGGCTTTACAGGTATTATCTCATTTAATCCTGACAATGACCTTATTTGAAAGGTACTATTATTATCCACATTTTATAGATGAGGAAACTGAGGAACAGATGGTTAATTTGCCCAAAGTCACAGTGATAGTAAATGGCAGAATGCAGACCGAACCCGTTAGAGCCTATGTTCTTGACCACTAGACCATTCCATGACATTGTCTAATCACCCAGAGGACCAAGACAAAATGGTAGAGATTTGCTCTGGGCAGTTCTGCAGGGAATCCACAACTCTGCTGCCTTCTAGCATGTTACCCTGGACCTCTCCTCCTTCCTCACCTGGAACATGAGGGGAGTACCGATTCAGCATTGATTACTGTGAGGATTAAATAAGGAAAGCTATGAAACATTATGCAAATGTGGAGTGGTGAAATTTATTCCCATCAAAAGAGATATGATTTTATGCCCTTAAACTACCAAAAGGTCACCATTTCATCCACTCATACACCCACTCCTACATTCCTCCAAAATCTTTTGCAATCTCCATCTTTCATTTTACCTAAACATTTCCCAGTGAAATAAACCTCCTTTTCCTTTTGGCCTTCCCTGAGCCTCTAGTTCCCTCTCATCATTCCCAGTGTAATCCCACACCTACTTCTAACCAAGCAAGGGCAAGTTCTGTGTATCATCATCACGCAGACGCTCATTTACTGAAGCATCTTCATTTCACAAAAGAAACTTGTGGAGAAGTTTACCACCTGAATGCCTTTTCAACTTAAAGAGTTGAAATTTGAAAATATTGTTCCTCTTAGTCAAAGGAAAAAAACTATTGCTGCTTTCTAGCAATATTCACTATAAAAATATTTTCACTGAGATGGTAATGAGCAGATCAGATATTACCAAATGAAGAACCCACTTAGACTATACTCCTACAGAACAAATCATTGATTTGACAATCACCTGATTTTGTCAAGTCAAATAATTCAAGTCACAAAGTGGTATTTTCATGTAAATTATCCAGGCAAAAATGTAAGCCCCTGCTCCACTCTCCAGAATGATCCAATTTTAATGGTTGATTTGGCTATGTCATAAAAATGGATGTGATGTGCAAAGCACATACCAATGACTTCATATACATCATACCTATCAACTTATGCAATTCTGACAATAATACTATAGAGTGGTCATCTTTTTTGTAGTTTAAATTATGTCATACCATACTTACATTTTACAGTAGACAGGGAAGTGAAGCTCAGAGAGTTTAAATAACTTGCCAAGGAATACTGACTTAAAATCTGAATCTCCAATTCCCAGACTTTAAGCACTTAACGTACACCAAGTTGGGCAATTCTTCAGTTATTTTTAATAACATAGCCAAGTTGACTCAGACCGCACAAGCCTCAAGGACCTTCTGATCAAAGTTTGTAAAAGCTAATAGTGGTAGACTTTTACTGAATGCTCACTACATGTTGAACTCTGGTCTAAGCTTTCACATCTGTTAACTCAATCAACTCTATGAAAAAGGCTACTATTATCATCCCCATTTTTTTCAGGTAAGGAAACCAAGTAACCAAGAAGTTTACTATTGTATCCAAGGTTACGTGGTTGGTTAAAGGCAGAGTCTGAATTTGAACCCAGGCAACCTGGCTCCAGAGCCCTCCCTCACACATGAAGACTCTCTCTCTAAATTCGGATCAGAGGATGAGGTGGTTGCTAAAGTGGCCTTAAAATAAAGTTTGAATGAGAGAACACCATAGAGCATCGAGACTAGCTCCTACTCACGTTGTTACAAACATCATAGAAGACCCTGCCTCTGTTTATGGCTGATTAGCCATTAGTTTATGGAGACTTGATGTTGACTCATAAGCTGCTTTAATTTCCTAAGTTTTCTAGGGCAGGCTGAGTCCATGTACCAAAAGGGCAAATGAGCTACTAATAATGAAGCCATTACTTAGTCATTCAATTTACAAACAAATTTCCAAATGCCTGATTAAATTTAAGATAGCTGGACAATATTTGTTTAAAAATAATTTGGTGGAAAAACAATGATAAAGTCAAAAGTACCTACTTTGGTTAGAATCATTAATTAAACTTTCTAAATAATTCTCACCTGTCAACTTTACTTTCCACTCTGGAGGCATAGCCATAGACCGAGGGTAAGTCTACACAGCAGAAAATCCAAGGAAGGTGGTGAAGAGTGTGCAGTTGCCAGTGAATTGAGACAGTGCAGCCACATCAAAGTGTACTTTCCACCCCACATATTTCAGATTTTGTTTTGTTTTTTGCCCAAACTACAAAGATAACTGAAACTTGGATTTCTCCTTAAGTGGAGGTCTCTATCACGTGACCTCTGAAACCTCAGTCTTCCACCCTCCTCACCATCCTTTCCCCCTCATTCCTCTGTGCCCCTGGGGTCTGTCAGAAACTCAGCCTCTCCCTCAGTGCCCTGCTCCCCTGAGCACCAGCAGTCTGCATTGCTCTGCCACTTCCCTCAACAAGACATTTCAGAATTGGTATGTCCTAGGAGGCAGTGGAACAGTGCATGCTCTGCACACACACCTTCCCAGATCTGGATTCTACTACTCATGCACCGTGTGATCTCAGGGAAGGTGCTTCACCTCCCTCAGCCTCAATTTCCTGATCTATAAAATGAGGATCAGGCTTCACGGAAAGCATGGAAAGCACTTACAAGCACTGTCCCTACTAAGTGCTCAAAAACAGGCAGTCATTTTTATCATTTGCATTACAACAGTTCAATGTAAACATTTGTGTAGAAACAGAAGTGACTAAGCCAAGGACTTATCCAAATTATTTGCCTTAATCCAAGCAAGTGTCCCGTGCTGAGGTTTGTGGTCCCCTAAATGAGGAAGAAGGTATCCGTGGGCAGAGGGTTCTTCTGTGTTCAGCGGCCACCCCTGCCAGGGTGTGGCCTGCTCCCAGGGTGAGTTCTGTGTTCCCGCTATTTCTGCAAGGTCACTGAGGCAATGTTTTAGACTCAAGCCGGTCAAACCCTGCCTTTGCTTTTTCCACAAAGTGGAAAACTCGTGGGCTCAGGAGCTTCAGAAAGCTTTGAACTGGAATATAATTGAGAAATGCCTGGGTTACCATTTAAATTACTGCACACGTGTTTTAGCTCTTTAGTTCTTCTAGTTTGAAAGCTAACTTGAAACAGAGTCCTAAAACTAGCCAAAATATAAAATCTAGAGAGATCATTCAACTTGCAAGTGTTTTATTTAGTTCAACTAGCCTCGAGGCACTGTGCTAGGTGAGAGAAACAAGCAGGTAATAATCAGCTTAAAATAAAACTTCTCAATTACAGATAAATCATACGGAAACCAATATATTTCTCCAAACCTGAAAGAGTCCCCACCCTCCCAGAGACTGGAAATATTCAGAATACCTAAAGTAGGCAGCCACAAGGCCCGGCTGGAATCCCTGCAGGCCTGTTAAAGGTCACCTATCGCTGCCTTTGTTTATACCTTATTGTGTAGGATTCCCCCACTGGGAAAAGACAGAGTGGACACATTTCTTGCTCTGCGAAAGCACTGGCCAACAGGGGATGTAAAAAACTGCTCCGCTTCTGGTAATCTTCCAGGGACAGAGGGCTCAAGATCAGAGAAAATTTAACCTTAAATTGATGTAACAATTAGCCAAAGAACCCTCCCAATATCCTATAGTATTACCTTACTCAAAGAGCTCGTGTCTGGCTGAATGTACCGCGGCAGGGGCCTCCATTTTCTGTATTTCCAAGTCAATTCTGTAAACATTCTGCTGCAGCGGATGCAACTGTTTACAGCACTGGGGGACTCCGTGCTATGTGAAACACACCCATGTGCTAATCCTGTCCTCGGATCTCCTACTGCTCACACAACAATTACATTTAAGCCTGAACATGGCGATTAGCTTTAAAAACCAAATAACCAGAGAACCAGGTTAACACACCAAAACTGTACACTGCTACACTTGGCCATACATACTTAACAGGGACCCAGAGCCTACTCGGGCTTTTGCAATTTCAGCCTCTTGATGTTGACATTGGGGGAAAGATAGCGGAGAATTAACCTTTAAGTGAAAAATGAGGATAATTGTTAATATTCCAGCATTATTACCCATAAACAAATAAGGCATTTCAAGAAAGTGGGGCTTAGTATTTCTACGAGGCTTAATCTATTGTTGAAAACACGTTGCACTAAGGGTTTTACTAAAGACATTTCATAATAGACCATTTTGCTCGATAATGACTAGTGACCCAGAGCATTCTTGCTCTTAGCACGGAAAAGCTGGCAGACAAATGTTTTCCCTCCCAACACCAGTTTAATTCTCCTGTCAACTCTAAAACTGCCCCTCATGGCCAGATGACCACGGAGTGTCTTTGGGGAAAGGTATGGGTAGGACGCGTGGGCATCTGGGCGGGAGTGACCGAGGGGCTGGCACGGGACCCCCGTCGCGCCAGCCCTGCCCTGGCCGGTGTCCCTCTCCGGGCCTCTGCGTGGGGCCCTCTCTCCGGCTCACCTAATGACCAGGAGTTCGTGGAGCAGATACGCAGCTGCGGCCAGCAAAGCTCCCCCGGTCAAGTAAAGGGTTTTCTTCCACCAGGGATCGGAGCCCAGCCCTGCCATGATCCCACCGTAATCCTGCAAAGGGAAAGCGATGATGTCCCCATAAAAGGAGAAGGGTTCCTCGGACCCGGCCCACCAGCCGAAGAAGGAGACGCTCTGGTTCCAGCTCAGATCCACCACGCACGGCCTGGACGAGGCAAAGCCAACCCCCCAGTGCATGCTGCGCGGCTGGCTGCGGGCGCCCCTCCCAGGGCCCGCGCCGCCCGCATGGGAAGGGGTCGGCGCGGCCGGGCGCGAGCTCAGCTACGCGCGGAGGGCGCGGGCGGCGGCGGAGTCGGAGGAGGCGGCGGCGCAGGAAGGGCGCAAGCCGCGGGCGGCGGGCCTGGCCGGCGGGGCCCCAGGGCCCTGGGCGGCAGGGGCGGCCGCCGGCTCCTACCGCAGCGGCCTCTCCGCGCCGCTCTTTGTGTCGGCGCCTGGAGAAGGCCGCGTGATGTCATTGCTCCCCGGGGCAGGGAAACAGAGGCGGGATAAAGTCACCTACCCCGCGCCCTGTCCCCGCCCCGCATCTCCGCGGCCCGGCGGCCTCCGCCCGGGCCGGAGCTGCAGGGCTGGGGTGCGCCTGGCAGCCTCCTCGCCTCCAGGCGGCACGCCCAGGAACGAGCCGCAGGGCGAGGGCAACGACTGCGGAGGTGGCTGGAAATGCGGCTGCCAGGAGTGGAAGGTGGCAGTCCGAGGCCCTGATATTGGTTCACCGCACCCCAGGCCCGCCCTCCGCTTTAGCTCCCGTAGGTCCTAGTGCGGGGAGCACGCAAGACTCACCTGGAGCTGCGCGGATTTTCGGAAACACCACCCGGCAGGGGCGGGGGGACCGGGGCTCGG
This sequence comes from Chaetophractus vellerosus, assembly GCA_004027955.1. NCBI lineage: Eukaryota > Metazoa > Chordata > Mammalia > Cingulata > Chlamyphoridae > Chaetophractus > Chaetophractus vellerosus. The sequence goes on from PVKH010036109.1 coordinate 5,933, forward strand.
ATTAAGGTTGGAAATTAGATTGTTTCTGGTCATTAAGAGAATGCTGTGTAGTTACATGGTTTATAAGAACACTCTTATTGCATTACACAATGACCTGCGTCTTGGTCATGTGCTCCTGGAGAGGTATCTGGTTTGAAAATTACAACAAAAATGTTCTCTAGTTAGAGAGGTTACCCCCCGACATACGCCTTGGAAAGTATTAGAAAACTCCCTGATGCACACATTTGTTTTAAAGTGGTTTCGTGGATTCTTTTTGGTGCAGAAAATCTATAAAACATTTGTGGTTTGTGTGTGTCTGTGTGTTGCTGTTTTAACTTCATTTTTAAAAAATCCATCAGGACAAAGAATAGAATCATATTTCACAGAAGTTTGCAATGTTTGCACAAATTTTAGTAAGAGCATGCATAGCTTAAAATTCAATTTGGATGAATTTTGACATTTTTAAAAATTCAAGTCGTTGGGGTTTCATCACTCTTAAGGTGAAAGGATCCAGCTGGGAAATGAATGTTATCATGTGGCCTTTTCCAGGTGCCCACACAAAGAGCATAAACTAACAAACTGCTTTGCAAAGGAGAGACAAAGAAAGAGAGGCTCTTACAGCAAACTGAAAAGAAGAAACAGGAGGAAAACCAGGCGAATGTAGGGCTGCAGAAGCCAAGGGAAGACGGTGTTTCAAGAAAGTGCAGGCACAATGTAATATTTGTAACTAGCAGAGCTATTCTTCCGGTATGACAGTGGTTGAAAGGGAATGCCTAAGGTCATGTAAATTACTAGAAGGAAAGCTAAAAAGTGTAACATGGGACTGTATAGCATAGTAAAACCTCATGTGAAATATGAATTTAGGTAATATTGCATATATGACTGGTTTTCTTTGAAACTAGGCGAATAAGTTAATGTTTTCATATATTAATATGTGGGGGAACATGCTAAGTGAAAGAAATCCGATACAAAGTACTACATATTGTATATATGATTCCATTTATATAAAATGTAAGTATAAATCAATTTACAAAGATGGAATTAGCTTAGTGGTTATGTAGGGCTGGGGAAGGATAGAGGGATTGAGAGGTGACTGCTAAAGGTATGGAGTTTTTGTTTTTGGAATAATGCAATTGCTCTTAAATTTTTGTGGTGATGAATGCACAACACTCTGATTATTGATTGTACACTTTAGATATATTGTATGGTATGTGAATATATCTCAGTAAAACTGCTCTGCAAGGAAAAGAGAAAAGAAAAGAAAAAAGAAGAGGGCAAGCAGGGTGGGATCAACAGTGTCATATAGTCCCAAAATGTCAAGTAAAATCAACTTAGCAGGTTAAACATTACTGACCTTGGCAAGTGAGCACACTCAAGTGTCAAGGAGACAGAAGGATTGAAAAATGAAGGGTAAAACAGCAAGTGCAGGTAAAACTTCCAAGGAATTTGACCATACAAGAAGAAAGTAAACGTGATGGTTGCAGGAGAAATAAATATTCCTTTATTGTTTAAAAAGGTGATTATGTGATTTATTTTTAATAGTAATACATGTACAGAGTACAAAACTCAGAAGCTTCAAAACAAGAAAACAACGTAAAAGAAATCTCTATGCCAGATGTTCCCCACTTGCCCTCTAGATCCACTCTGCCTCTGCCCCTTGCTGTTTAACGGGGAGGCTGACCTGCATGGGCCACATCAACGCAACCCTTGCACTGTGGTTTCCAGAAATTTCCCTCATGGAGTTTGCGATTCATTCTCAATACCTTTCCCTGCAGAGTCACACGTGGCCCGTGTCTCCTGCCAGGCAGCCTGCTCTCTACACTGCTGCCCTCTCCCAGTTCCAGTAACTACAACCACAATTGCTCCTTCAGCCCCAAGGGCTGGGGGCAGCTCCCCGATGTTGCTATCCCTGGAGTGCTACACTGTTGTAAAGAGGTCCTCAAAACACCCAGTTTGAGGGTGTCCTCAGTTTCTTACTGGGACTTAAATGACACAGTCTGTCCCCCAGCTGCTTAATTCCCCTCCCAGAAACAAATATATTCACCAGCTTTGGTGTAACTTTCCAGAGGTAGTCTATGCATTATGAAAGCATAATATTTATACACATATGCATATATGCATGTCCACATAGATATCTGTACATATATGATTTTTAATTATTTTTACACAATTTGTAACATACCTGCCCTGCACCTTCCTTTCCTTTTCCTGTTAAACAAGTGCCCCTGATACTTTTTTTTTTTAGGAGGTACCAGGTATTGAACCCAGAACCTCATACATGGGAAGCAGGTGCCCAACCACTGAGCTACATCTTCTCCCCAATGAGAGTTGGCTTTTTTTTTTTTTTTCATTTATTTTCAGGATGGCTTCTTGGCCTTTTGGCTAAGATAAGTGTATTTTCAGGAGGTAGCGGGGATTGAACCCAGGACCTCACACATAAGAAGCAGGTGCTTAATCACTTGAGCTATAGCCACTCCCCTGATTCCATTTTTTTTTCAGATGCATAGAATTCCATTGTAAGGATGTACTTAATTTACATAACTAGCTCACTACTTTTTTTATTTTTTTTTATTTCTCCCCACCCACTCATTGTTTGCACTTGCTGTGTCTGTTCATCTTCCTTGTTTCTTTAGGAGGCACCAGGAACCGAACCCAGGACCTCTGATGTGGGAGGGAGGCACTAATCGCTTGAGACACCTTCGTTCCCTGTTTTGTTGTGTGGTTTTCTTTTTGTGTCTCTTGTTGTGTCAGCTTGCTGTACCTGCCCGTCACACCAGCTTGCTGTCTTCTTTAGGAGGCACTGGGAACTCCCATGTGGCAGGCAGGAGCTCAATCGCTTGAGCCACATCCACTTCCCTAGCTCACTATTGATGATCACAAATATCTTTGTATATAGGTTATATAACTGTTATATGAATGTATGTGTGCCTAAAGGTGGAATTTCTGGGGCTATACATTGTAATTGTGATAGGTATTGGCATATTGTTCTCCACAGAGGTCAATTTACACCCTCAGAAGTTTTTATTTTTTACTTAGAGAAATTGTAGGTTTACAGAAAAATCATGTGAAAAGAAAGGATAGCGTCTCCTATACCACTGACCTATTGTTAACACTTTGCATTCGTGTGGTGCATTTGTTATAATCATGAAAGAACATTTTATAATTGTACTATTAACTGTAGTCCATTGTTCACAATAGGGTTCACTGTGTTGTACAGTCCATGTTTTAATTAATTTTTATCCACAGAACATATATACAACTTAAAATTTCCCCTTTTAACCACATACACATAAATAATCCATTGCTGTTAATTGCACCCACAATGTTATGCTACCATCACCAACATTTATTTTCAAAACTTTACAATCAATCCAAATAGAAATCCTGTACAAATTAAGCATTAACTATCAGTTTTCTACCTCCAACCCAGCCCCTGGTAATTTATATTCTAGATTCTAACTCTGAGTTTTCTTATTCTAGTTATTTCATATCAGTGAGATCATACAATATTTGTCCTTTTGTGTCCGGCTCATTTCACTCAACATGATGTCTTCAAGGTTCATCCATGTTGTCACATGACCCAGAACTTCATTCCTTTTTACAGCTGAATAATAGTCCATTGCATGTATACACGAATTTTTTTTTATTCATTCACCAGTTGATGGACACTTGGGTTGCTTCCATCTTTTTGCAATTGTGAATAATGCTGCTATGAACATGATTTGAATGTTTGATTCCCTGCTTTCAGTTCTTTGAGGTATATACCTAATAGAGGGATTGCTGGGTCATGTGGTAATTTTATACTTAGCTTTCTCAGGAACTTCCAAAATGTCTTCGATAGCACCTGCACCATTTTACATTCCCACCAGAACAAATGAGTGTTCCTATTTCTCCACATCCTTTCCAACACTTGTAATTTTCTGGGTTTTTTTTTTTTTTAATAGTGGCCTTTCTAGTGAGTGGGGAATGGTATCTCATTGTGCATTATTTGAATTTCCTTGTTAGCTTGTGATGTTGAGTATCTTTTTGTATGCTTTTTAGCCATTTGTGTATCTTCTTTGGAGAAATGTTTTTTAACTGGGTTGTTTGGTTTTTTTATTGTTGAGTTGAAGGATTTCTTTATATATAGTGGATATTAAACCCTGATCGAATATGTGCTCTCCAAATATTTTCTCCCATTGAGTAGGTTGTCTTTTCGCTTTCATGTTAAAGTCTTTTGATGCACAAAAGTTTTTAATTTTGATGAGACCCTATTTATCTATTATTTTCTTTTGTACCTTGTGCTTTGGGTGTAAAGTCTAAGAAACCATCGCTAATACAAGATCCTGAAGATGCTTCCCTACATTTCATATAGGAGTTTTATAGTCCTGGTTCTTATATTTAGGTCTTTGATCCATTTTTGAGTTAATTTTTGTAGATGGTGTGAGATAGAGGTTCACCTTCATTCTTTTGTACATAGATATCCAGTTCTCCCAGCACCATTTGTTGAAGAGACTATTCTTTCCCAATTAAGAGGACTTGGCAGCCTTGTCAAAACTCAATTGGATGTGAATATTCTTGCTGAACTGATTTTGCGATAATCAGTGTAGGCTAAACATTCGCTATATTAGAAACTATGCATGTGTCCCCAGACCTAGTTTTTTTCCCTACATCTGGTTTTTAGAATGCTGGTGATAAACTAAGCCTGATTTATTATATTACCATCCTGTATGGGAAAAGACTGTAACTTTGGGTATCTTTGGTCACCTTTTAAGAGATATAGCAGGGGGACAGATGTGGCTCGGGTGGTTGGGCATCCATCTTCCATATGTAGGGACCTGGGTTCGATCCCTGGGGCCACTCGGTAAAAGAAAAAAAAAGAAAAATATAGAAGGCGCGTGGGCTGCCAGGCCCCATGAACAGGTGTGTCATCAGGCCACGCGTGCCACACAGCAAGATGATGACATACCAGGAGAGTGACACAAGAAAGAGCCAAGATGAGATGCACCGAAAAACCAGGAACTAAGGTGGCGCAGTCGGTAGGACGCCTCTCTCCCACATCAGAGATTCCTAGGATCGAATCCCAGTGAAGACAGGAGGAGAAGGATGAGAAGAGAGGGCAGGAAAAGGACACAGAGAATCGCCCAGCAAATGGACACAGAAACAGCAAAAGTGGGGGGTAAAAATGTATAAAAGTAAATAAATAAGTAAACAAATCCTTTAAAATAATGTATAGGGGAGGAACATAGGGACTATAGTTAGTAGTAATACTTTGACGATGCTCTTTCACGATTTGTTAACAAGTGTTTCACAACAGTGCAGGGTGTTTGGGATGGGGGTGATGTGTGGGAGCCCTGTGTGATGTTATGCATGTTTGTTTTGTAAGTTCACGATGTTTACTGAACACTTATGGTTTATGTATGTTCATGTATGAATAATATACTTCAATAATTTTTTTAAAAAAAACTCAATTTGCCATAGATGTGAGGCTCTATTTCTGAACACTCTATTCAATTCCGTTGGGTTTATATGTTTATCCTTTTGCCAGTACCATGCTGTTTTGACCACTGTTGCTTTGTAATAAGCTTTAAAGTCAGGAAGTGTGAGCCCTCCAACTTCATTCTTCTTTTTGGCCATTCGGGGTCCTTTACCCTTCCAAATAAATTTGATAATTGGTTTTTCCATTTTTTCAAAGTAGGCTATTGGAATTTTGTTTGGGATTGTATTAAATCTGTAAATCATTTGGGG
>PVKH010036110.1:0-11638 GCA_004027955.1 Chaetophractus vellerosus
TCTGCTTGCTTCTTGCTTGGGGTCCATATTTTAAAATATGAACAACAACAACAAAACTTATGTTTTCCCTGTATAAGTTCAGCAAGCAATTGAAAAGCAAAAAATGTAAGGAACGAATAAGACATCCCAGTCACCAACACTAAATCTAAGTGTAGGGTATTAGCCTTAACTGCTTATTCCACTCCTTCACTTACTAACTTATTTATTCAACAAATATTCATTGGGCACCTAGCCTATGCCAGGCCTTAAAGGTCTGGGGATACAGTGATGCCAGGAGAAAACCCTGTCCTCATAGAGTTTCTAGTCTAATGGGAGAGACAGTCGCACTCATGCCTTTGCATGTACACACACACACAAACTTTTTCATTCAGTGCTAACTGCTTTGAAGACAAAAAGTGGAAGGGGATGCATAGTGATGATGAGGGAATCTATTGCAGAGAAGGTGGCATTGAAAGACCTCTCTGAGGAGATGGTCTTTGAAGAGAATCTGCATGAAGTGACGGGGAACCCATGCAAAGTTTGTGGGAAAGAGCATTCTCAGAAGAGAGCAGTCAGCACAGAGACTGTACCAGAAACAGGCTTGGCTAAGTCACAGAATTGCAAGAAAGACAGAGGTACGTAAGCAAGGGAGAAGGAGGTCAGAGTAGGAAGACGTAGCACAATGCACGTGGCTAGAACACAGGATCACAATATTTTCTAGGCCATTGAAAGGGCTTTAGATTTTATTAGCACATGTAATGAAAAGCCACTGCGCATGACATGGTCATCTCCATTATGGTCTCATGGCAACACTTCCAATTCAACTTTCTCAAAAGTGAACTTATCTTCTCTATCCCTTTCCCTGCACCCTCCCACACAAAGCTTTTACACCCCTTAAAGCTTCTATGTCATTTAAAAATCAAGACTCCGTGCTTTTTTCCATAAGAAATATTATGATCACTATTAATTCCTTCTTCTTTCTCACCTACCCTTGATGTATGAAAACTAAATTAGAATCTGAACACCTGGATTCTACCTCCTGCTCTATAATTTACATGCTGGGGCATTTTCAGTAGAACACCTAACCTCTCTGGATTAAAGATTCTTAATCTTGAAATTAAAAAAAGTTTTCTCCCATTTACATTGTTTAAACTACCTACTAAACACACAATGATTTGCAACAAAATGCAGGTAGAATCCAGGAAATAACATGGATTCATCCACAAACACCACTGTCCACACATACAATCCACAAACACACTGCTCGAAAGAGTACTGCACTGTTTCAACAAATGAAAGTGTAATTGGGTATAACCTCTCTGGGTCTCTGTTTTCTTCACTTTAAAATAAAAATAGTAAAAGGTTATTTTCAGGAATATTATTCATGAGGTGCTCGTTCTCTCTATGCCAGTTTCCTCACAAACAAATGATACCCAGATACGGAAACTGAGGAACATGCAGACAATTTGTCCTAACAGGCACTTAGTAAGAGACTGGGGATTTGAAAGTAACTTTCTCACTGCAGAAGTGGGGCATTTTATCACTATACTATCCTTCCCTTTAAATTAAGTTGTCTTGTGTGCTTTGAAATAAAAATTAAAGTATTATCTTTTTTATGCACCCTATGACATATTTTATAGATATCACTCCAGCACTTACTCTGACACTTATAATGATTCATGCTCTGTCTTGGGGATAAAGATGTGGAAGACCCCGATCTTCCCCTTAAGTAGTTCAAAATTTAGTGGGAGTAGACAAATAAATATTTTCATTATTATTTAGTCATAAAATGGCTTTAGAAGGTTGTTTTTTACCCTCCTGCCAAGTGCCCTTTATGCCAAACATTTCTCTTCCAGGTAAGGAGAAAATTCTCTTCCTTATTTTAATGAATTCTAGAATTATTAGAGAGTGAAAACAGGAAAAAAAAAATAGAAAGCTCTGGTCATATCTACGCCTTTGAAGTTCTTCCATTAAAATGTCAGTAGGACAATAATATAGCCTCTGGCAAGCAGTTTTTTCCCCCCTTGTCAGTTCATGCCCCACATCCAATTACACCTTCATTTGCTGAAACAATGCAGTGCTCTTTTGGGAAGTGTGTTTTATGGATTGTATGTGTAAGCAATGGTGTTTGTGGAAGGATCCATGACATTTCCTGGATTCGACCTTCATTTTGTTGAAAATCCTAGTGTGTTTACTAGGCAGTCCAAACAATGTAAATGGGAGAAAAACATTCTTTAATTTTGAGATTAAGGATGTTATATTCCCCATTTAAATCTTTTGAATCATGTTTCAGAAGGGGAAAGATTTACAAACCCGCACTTAACAGTTCAATTTTATTTTTAGTATTTCATTTTCCTCCTGAGCTCTAAGGAGAAGATAGTTGATACACTGACTAATTGCTCTCCTTATTGTCAATTTTGATCAGGATGTATCTGTGTTTATGTGTATTCTTACACATAAACATAAGTAACAAAATATAAATTCTTGATTTTATAAAATACTGGTGCAACAAAATAATGATTCTATTAGCAATAAAATTTAATGGTTCACTGCTTATAGGTCTTGCTTATTACCAGAGTTTCATCCCACCTCCCATATGCTCACTGTGGATATCTCAGACTATTCTACATTCCATAGAGTTGGCATAGCTGTAGAATGCCAGAGATGATACCAATGACTGCATACTGCACCCACCTCACATGCCAGCTCATTGATTTCCCCAAAATACAGATTTCACTGAACCACAAATTGCAATCCCTTTCAGAGATTTATCTGGAGAAAAAAAAGGTATCGCTAAAATCATGTGATTTTCTTAATAAAATCAAAACATTTCCTTTAACCCTTTAACACTCCAAATGTTATATTTCCAAAATATATTCGGGCCCATACAGAAAGTATTCTCAAAAGCAATGTAAGTAGATGGAAAAGCTATGGGAGAAGTTTTCCCAAAAGGTACCCATGGGACTGAGCTAATGCTTAGTATGGACTGATTTAACCTCCTCATTAACGACCTGGAAAAGGGTGGGAATACACAGCACATTAATTAAATCTGCAGCTGTTTCTTAATTGAAAGGTATAGCACATACCAGAAAGGACAGAGACTGTCAGTTTAAAAATAGGAGAATAAAAATATCTATGCTGGAAAATAATCTAAAACCCCAATTTTGTGAATGAAGGATATTTGAGATGGTGTTCTTAGTTCAATGTCTCAGGTTGAAGATGAGAAGATAGAATATGACAGTATTATGATCCATTATAAGTGCCCAGAGTTCCAGCTTAAGAGAGAGCTACGTGCAGAAGGACATTATACAATACAGAGATGCAATTAGCTCTTAGAAGATACTGTCATATCAAGTTAGTATAAATATAATAAAGGATCATTAGGAAAGGAGCAAGAAGAGCTAGCTGAAAGAACTAATGACTTGTAAATATAATAATGTACGTAAGGTTCCTGTGGTGATTTGGAGCTATGTACCCCAGAAAAAACATGTCTTTAAACATAATCCATTCCTGTGGATATGGACCCATTTTAAGTAGGAAGGACCTTTTGATAAGGTTACTTCATTTAGGGTGCAGCCCAACTCACTCAGGATGGGTTTTAATCCTATTACTAGAGTCCTTTATAAGCAGAATGAAATTCAGACAAAGAGAAAGCCACAGAAAGCAAGAAGCTGAAAGTCAATGGGGCCAGAAAGAGAAGGGAGAGGACAGGAGAGGCTGCCATATGCATTGCCTTATGACAGAAAAGCCAAGATAAGGATCATGTCATCCATCCAGAATGCCTGTCTGCAGGAAGAAAATGTTGCCTTGATGACGTCTTGATTTGGACTTTCCCTACCCTCAAAACCATGAGCCAATAAGTTTCCATTGTTTAAACCAACCCTTTCCTTCATATTGGCTTGAGCAGACAAAGAAATTAAAACAGGCCCATAATTAAGCTGAGTTTGCAAGGGAGTCGTGTCAGACCACATCACCTTAAAAAATGCTCTCAATTTCTAGATGAGGAACATGACATCAAGAAAGCTTAAGTTATTAAGCTATGGTCTTAAAGCAAATATTTGACAGAACTCAAAGTGGAATCTAAGTCTGTGCCCTGTCCCCACGTCATTACTAGCTCCCACTTTAATAGAGGCATTAGGGATCTAGAATATTGTGGTTTTAACACAGGGAATTTCTGGGAAGAGAAATGTGTAGGAGAAATGAAAAATAAAAATACTATACCAATTTCTTAGAGGGCGAGAGGAAGCAGGGAGAGGATTATTCTACCAAGGCAAATGCAAGAAATGTCTGTGTGATATTGTTTTTTCTCTGCAGGCCGTGTAGTGGTATGTTCCAAAGTCAGAAGAATTTGGTTGAAAACCTTGAACAATTATTTCAGTACTGTGATTCCTATCTTCTAAATTTGCAAATTATGGCTATTGTATTAAGCACTTTAAAAGATTGGGGCGAGGATCATTTGAAAAAAAAAATGGATAAGGAGTCTGTAAATGATATGCTCTAACTTCATAAACAGAGTCCATTCAACTGAAGCCATGCAGTGGCTTGTCAAAAAGGTCCATCCAAGAATGGAAAAGATATTCAGGAAAAGTAAATAAAAACAAGTTTAAAGACATAGCTGGAGAAAAAGTTTCCTGTAGCTAAAAGAGGCCTGCAGATAGCAAGTTGATATGCTTCAAGGTCAAATCTTTAAGAAAGCTAAAGATTTCCAAATTCATTGATTAGTAACAATGCCTAGAAGAAATCAGCCCAGGTCTAGTGCCTAGTAGTCAGCTTGATGTGGAAGGAAGGGTAGAAACTTTGGAGTCAGCATGGTCTATGTTTGTATCTTAGCCTCACCCACCACTCAAGGCAATATGACTTGGTAAATTCACCTAGCTTGATTTATTTCTCTTGTAAAAGGAATAATAATATCATTTACCCCAAAAGTTTGTTGTAAGGATTAGAGAAAGCAACTGTAAATTCTGTAATATAGCACTGCACCTACATCGTAATCATTTTCATACCAGCCAAAGGAACTATGGAAAATTTCCTCCCGGCTCACAAAACACTTTTAAAGTCAGCTTCTAGGAGATTTATTTGAAACCCCAAGATGTAAAGTGGGCTGTCAATGTTAATGAAAACAAAGACAAAGGCCATTGGATGTAGCTAGTGATAACTCCACCAGAAAACTGTGCTCTCACAAGATATACTATTTTGGATAAGTTCATGACTCCTTTTCATTTCTAATTTCTCTAACGGTGATTTTTCTAAGTTAAGTCAGGTAGTTAAAGGAACAATTCAAGCCTGTGTTGCGATAAACAGAGAAAGGATTGCTCAACTAACCTTTTGCTGTGCTATTAGTTCCATTAAAACCAACTTATTAAATACAGGCAGATCAGGTCCAGGGAACAATGAAAATTAAAAATAATGTGTCAGATCTTTTTGGTAGTGTGAGCCACAAAATAATCACAGCAGTGATTTTCACAGAGCTAACCATTCATTTGCACGCTAGCACTTATGAATCATTATGTTATTGTTTTCCTCTTAATGTCTGCTATGCATCAGTGCTCATAATGGATGGAGATTGATGGGGAATTGAGACTTAGCAGCAACTTAGCAATTAAAATGCTCAACCAGTCTTTGTTCTAGTGTTCCCTGGTGGATATGGCCCTGTTCATTAATCTGCATGTTGATTACAGCCACTGTGTGCTATCGATCCGTGCTTCCCGGTTCTGTGATTGTAGTATTAAGTTGCCACGGGCATCTATAACAACCCATACCTCTGAATTTAATGCTCCTGACAATTATTCAATGAAAAAATTATAGTCACCTTTTGTGCTGACTTGAGGATAGCTAAGGAATTTTCAAGGTTCTGCCTACCTTAAATTATTTTAATAAGGTAGAAGGCTTATTTCACTTTATGCCATAGATGTGGTGCTAAAATTGTCCAGATAATGAAAATATCTATCCTCACTGACTTACTTTATAAATTTCAGATAATTTTTGTTTTTATATTCAATTATTAGTGACTCCCATTACATTAGTTCTAGATTTCTTTCTTCTGTTTCCAACCTTTTCCTCTCTGTCAAGTAGTTAATGATGTGTAAACCAGCACTTAGGTATGCCAAGAGAGCATGTTATTTCAAAGATTGTGTTCGTAAATGTTTTTATGAAATAGGTTTTTTAAAATGAGAACAATTACCCCTAAATGTGTAGGTTTATATTAGTTTTCTTAAAGCAGAATATACTTCAAAATAATTGTGATAGGAAAAATGAAGCTATTTTAATTGACACAAAATGAAGTCTTGTTTTAGATCACAGTGATTGAAAAGAATGATTTCATAGGACCTATTTATAGTAAACTTTAGTTAATATCACAGGTGTTAAACATGAATATTTGAAACATTATTAAACTCATCAGCAAGACCTATAAATGCTTTCACTTAGATGTTTGCTTTAATCTCTGAGGCATTTTAACACTGTGGTTAATTTCTTGGGTCCTGTTTTAACACCAATAGTAGCACCTACTAACTCTTAATCATTTAAATTTCCTGGCAATGTAGCAAGGCCTTTATACTTGTAACTTGTTAGAAGAATGATAGGGTACTTAATTAGTGTTTCAAAGAATAATTTTAGATTTAAGCCAAAATTATAAACCTATATTAACATGAATCCTATTCCTACATAAACAAGTATATTGTATACTTTGTCCTTCACCAGAATTTGGGTAGTACTTTCAAATTTCACTACTGTTCCCATCCCTAGAAAAGTGAAAAGAAGTTATAAATTAACACGGTTTTAACATATTAAAATATAGAAGCCAGAGGAGCAGATTACGTTGACATCCCAGAAGTAGCAAGGTCTTCAGAATGTTGTACATGCACTACTGTTAACTCAACAGTTCATTCCAGTACTTTTAAAAGTCACTCTGACAAAGCCTTCTCTGGTAGAGGTAAGGTTACTTTATAATGTCAGGGCAGCACAGGCCATATTTCAGATTATTTGATATTACTCTAGGTTTAGAAAAGACCACTTGACTGGTCTGATTCATCCCATAGAATTACTTCATATGTTCCTTAAATATACTAAAGTTTCCCTATATAATCCTAAGTAAGACATTTAGATCATACTAGTTTTTTTTTAAAGATTTTATTTATTTTATTACATATCTCCCCTTCCCCCCGTTGCGGCAATGTGCCAAGACTTGGTCACTGCGCAGGCGCGGCTTTCCCCCATTGTGGGCGGCTTCTGCTTCTATTCACGGCCGGCTCTTGCTTCAGTTCGCGGGTGGCTGGCTGCGCTCCATTCGCGGGCTACCTGCCCTGCCCGTGGCGGCTTTTGCCCTGTCCGTGGCAGCTTTTTGCTCTGCCCACGGCGGCTCTGGCCCGCCCATGGCGGCTTGCCATTCTCAAGGCGGTCTGCCCGCTAGGACAGGTCCCCGGGAACCGAACCCAGGGCCTCCCATGTGTTATGCCGGCACCCTATCCACTGGGCTATCTAGCTGGCCCCAGATCATAGTATTTTAATTTAAATCAGATTTATATTAGATCATAGTATGTAACCTAGTTTTCAATATCTAAATTTTAGATTATCATTATGACCTTACATTACTTGAATTCCAAAGATAACTATTGTCTTTATCAAAAAGAAATTCACCTAGAGACATTGTAAGCAATGCTGATTTGACTGAAGTGCAACAACTGCTCAATGAGGTATTTGAGAGGCACCTTAAGGCCTCACTTTCCAAAAATGTAAAAAAAGTCACCCACTGGCATGATACTGACTGAAACATCCTCCTCGTATCAGGGAACTAGGCATTTATTTGGGTTGAGTAATTTTTTGCTCAGAAGTTCCCTGCTAAAATTATAAGTTATTCCCTAAACAGAGAAATAGATTAACCCTCTCCCACTCATTAGGCTCGGAGGGAATGGGGAATAGGCATAGATAGAAGGAAGTTAAGAGGATGAATGGAAAGATTCAGAGGAATAGAAGAGAATGAAGACTTAAAGGCCTTGGGGGTCAAGAGAGGCAAGAACTGAAAAACAGAAATTGATGCCCTGCTGAAACCATTTTCACTATTTGTTATTCGTTTTAGGTCTTCCCAAATTATGTCACCACTTACTTCCAATTTTTTATCAAGTAATCAAAATACAGATGCCCTGATTACCACTTGAAGCATAGACCATTTGATCCTAACTTTGTTTACTCAGTTTAAAATTACTGGGACAACATAGTGCTTCATTAGTGTGTCCACATCAACTTCCTCTAACTGGTAGTGAGTGCTAATAGGTAGTGAGTGCTACATTTCAGCTCATCTCCTTCAGAGTTATTTTGTTTTGAGGGTTTGGGCTAATACACCATGATTTATAACATAAAAAAGCCTTTTTGTTGATAAAGTGATTTTCATAATATTTTCAACTCTGAAATCAACAAAACTAGAATATTTATTTATTATTTCCTATCATTCCCTCTCTACCAAGAATTTAAGTTCCTTTCATGAAAATAAAATAATAGGTATTGATTTTTATTTCCATAAAGTGAGGGTTTTTTTATTTTTTTAATTTATTGAAATATATCATTCATACATGAACATACTTGAACAATAAGTATATAGTATAGTTGTGAACTTACAAAACAAACTTACATAACATCATATAGGGCTCTCATACCTCACCTTACCACCAATACCTTGCATTGTTGTGAAACATTTTTACCTAATGATTAAAGAGCATTCTCAAAATATTACTACTAACCAAAGTATTTTCCACCAAGCCACCCTATTGTTACTTTTATATCATTTATACATGAACATACATAAACAATAAGTATATAGTAAAAGTTGTGAACTTACAAAGCAAACATTCATAACATCATGCAGGGGTGCCATACATCAGCCCTCCACCAACACCTAACATTGTTGTGAGAAATTTGTTACAAATTATGAAAGAATATTGTCAAAATCTTACTACTAGTTATATTCCTTATCTTACATTTGGTGTATTTTCCCCCAACTGACCCTATTATTATTTTTTAAATATATTTTTATGACAGAAGTTGTAAACTTACAAAACAATCATGCACATGTGCAGAATTCCCAAACAACACCCCCTATCAACACACCACTGTGGTGGAATATTTGCTACAGATTATGAGATACTATCATCTGATTATTACCAGGTCCACAGCATACATTTGGCAAACACCTTCAATACTTCTCCATTATCAACAAAGTACTTCTTTGGCATAGATGTAAGAATATTACATTAATTACTGTTAACCACACTTCATAGGTCACTCCAGTTGTATTTTTCCCATGCTTCTCCATGTTCCCACCACCCTGAAATACTGATATACATCTGCTCTAGCTCACAGAAGGACACTCTTGCACATCTACCATCAACCACTATTCTCATCCACCTCTGGGTTTACACTGCTATTCAGTGCCTAGATTATTCTCTAGCTTTCTGTCATTTGGCATTTACATCCCTAGACTACCATTTTCAGCCAGATTCCCATTTATAAACCAGCTGTTACTCACTATAATGTGCTGCCATCAACTCTGTACATTTCAACACTTTTACAGTAAAGCTAATTAAAACTTCTACATACATTAAATATCAGAAGTCCATCTCAGTCTGCCTCTTTTCTCCATTAAGAATCCACCACCTACCACTAGGTATTGAGGATATTTTCCTACCTTTTCTTCTAGAAGCTTTATGTTTCTTGCTTTTATATCTAGGTTTTTTATTCATTTTGAGTTAATTTTTGAATAAGGTGTGAGATAGGGGCCCTCTTTCCTTCTTTTGCAATGGATATCCAATTTTCTCAGCACCATTTGTGGAATGGACTCTTCTGCCCAAGCTGGGTGGGTTTCACAGGCTAGTCAAAAATCACTTGACCATAGACGTAATGGTCTGCTTTTTTAACCATCAGTTCGGTTCCATTGGTCTATGTGTCTGTCTTTATGCCAGTACCATGCCAGTAGGTATGCCAGTACCTACCACTGTAGGTAGGTTATACGACTTAAAGTCTGGAAATAGAGCCTTCCAACTTTGCTTTTCCTTTTTAAGATGTTTCTGGCTATTCAGGACCCCTTAGCCTTCCAAATAAAATTGATAATCATGTTTTACATTTATTTTTAAAATGCTGGTGGAATTTTTATTGGGATTGCATTGAATCTGTGTTTCAATTTGAGTAGAATTGACATCTTAATGATATTTAGCCTTTCAATCCATGAGCATGGAATATTCTTCCAATTATTAAGGTCTTTTTAAAATTTCTTTTAACAATGAGTTGTAATTTTCTGAATACAAGTGCTTTACATTGTTGGTTAAGTTTATTCTTGAATATCTGGGTTTTATCTGTCATTTTATTTTCACCACTCTTTCAACACTTTTAATAACTGTTAGTGACTTTTATTGATATAATCTTCATTTCTAGACTCTCTGCCAGGCCTCTCTCTCCTGTCTTTTCTTTTCAGGTTGTGGCACACCTTTTACTATTTCCTGCAAAGCAGGGCCCTTGGTTCCAAACTCTCTCAGTTTCTGTTTATCTGTGAATATTCTAAACTCTCCTTCATTTTTGAAAGAAATCCTGCCAGATATAAGATTCTTGGCAGGAAGTTTTTCTCTTGCAGCATCTTAAATATATCACTCCACTGTCTTCTTGGCTCCATGGTTTCTGCTGAAAAATCAGCACTTAATCTTATTGGGAATCTCTTATACATTATGCATTGCTTTTCTCTTGCTGCTTTCAGAATTCTCTTTTTGTCTTTAGCATTTGACATTGTGATTAGTGTGTCTCAGAATTGGTCTATTTGGATTTTTTCAGATGGGAGTACATCGTGCTTCTTGGACATGGATATCTATGTCTTTCAGTAGGGTTGGGAAATTTTCTACCATTATTTCTTCAAATATTCCTTCTGCCCCTTTTCCCTTCTCTTCTCCTCCTGAGACACCCATGGCACGTATGTTTTCATGTCTCTTGCTGTCATTCAGTTTCCTGAGACCTTGTTCAAATTTTTCCAGTCTTTTCTTCATCTGTACTTTTCTATGTTCACTTTCAGAGGCCATTTCTTCAATCTCACCAATCCCTTCTTCTGCCTCCTCAAATCTGCTATTATATGATTCTAGTGTGTTTTAATTTCATTTATTGCACCTTTCATTCCCATAAGATCTGCTATTTTTCTATGTATGCTTTCAAATTCTTCTGTGTGCTCATCCAATGTCTTCTTAATGTACTTAATTTCTTAAGTCATCTCATTGAATTTATTAAGGAGATTTGTTTGAACATCTATGATTAGTTGTCTCAATTCCTTTATGTCATCTGGAGGCTTATCTTTTTCCTTTAATTGGCCATATCTTCCTGTTTCTTGGTGTGGATTGTAATTTTTTGTTCGTGTCTTGGCATCTGGCTTACCAGAGTATTTATTCTGAGTGCAGTTTTTCTCTTTCATTTAGGGCTTCCTGCCCTTTCTCCCTTGCTGGTTGTGTAGTATGAGCCAAGGATGTAGTTGGTGCTATAAGATGTGGAGGCTCAAGCTATCCTCATTGCCCCAAGGACCAATGAAGCTTATCCCAACTTTCTCCTTTGCCAGGGGTAGGGACAGAGCCACAGCTGTGTGGAATAATCCAACTCATGCAGGCCTAGTCTATAGTTGCCCAGAGAGACTGATGAAGCT
>PVKH010036111.1:0-11636 GCA_004027955.1 Chaetophractus vellerosus
GAATTTCTTCCCACCTCAATTAAACTTTCCTTTAATATACATCAAATGACCTACAAGGAGTTGATCTATAAGATATCAAGAGACCAAATATGAATGTGTGATAATGCCAAAAACATAGAAAAGGCTACCAATTATACAATGATAGGTAGTCATAACAGAGCTCTAATGTAATTTTTAATAACTGCTAGTCAAATAATATAATATGCTGCTATTCAATGAAATCTACCTCTATATAATTTCTAAAGTATATAAGTCTTGAAATATGTGACAAGGATATGGTAGCTTTTTTAAAGCACAATTTCAATAAAATGAATATAAGTAGATAGATAATAAGGAAACAAATGACTAGAATAAAAGGCAGCAGTTTTTACACTCACTGTTGTCATCGGACAAAAGTATTCCATTAACTAAATTAACCTGACACTGTCATCCTTAAAAGTAGAGTCAAGAAGAAAACAATCCTTTCTGAAAACATTAAAAACACTTTGGCCCTCTCTGCCTTACCCTAGCACAAGAAGGCCACCTCTTCCTTTCAGCCTCCTCTGGTAATCCGCTTAATTGCTTCTAGACAAGAAGGCAAATGCTAAGAGGTAAACACATTTGTGCTTAGGATTGCAAAAACGAAATCTGATTTTAAAAAGCTTTAAATGGAGGGGAGCAATGCGGTTCAGTGGTTGAGCATGGGCTTCCCACTTAGGAGGTCCCAGGTTCAAAAATAAAATAAAAAGCTTTAAATGGGACTATTCTCAAAAGACAAAAATGCTACTTTCATTCTCTGAAAATATTCCCCCATTTTTATAAAATTAGAATTAGAGGATTTACTTACATTAGGAATGTATTAAAACACTTTTTAACAAAATACAGCAACATATGTGGAGTTAATTACCCTCAAAATGTTTGTACTTTTAAAATTCTAAAACCCAGTTTAAAAAATGAGCTTGAGCTTTACCACTCATGGCTTTGACCACTGTTCATTTATTCAAACATATACTAAACACCCTACTATGTGTCAGGCTAGGAGTTGGAGATTCAGAACTGAATGATATCAAGAAGTATAAAGTCTAATGTGGGAGACAGTGCATAATAATTATGCATTGAAATAAGTGATATGATAAATATATGTCATGAATTTATATTCATCAGGCATTTAGCATGTATCAAGCATTGTGCTGACCTCTTTATCTACAGTCACATTTAATTCTCCCATCTCTTTTTGAGTTAAGTACCTTTACTACCCTTATTTTACAGATGTGGTAACCAGTATTTGAGGTTAAGATACTGGATCAAGATCACCCAACTATTAAGGAGCTGAGCTTAATAGGATGGGAACTCAAGTCTCTTTGTCGCCAGAGCTTGAACCACTGGCTGGACCATTAAATACCAATAAGGGAACAGCAGGAAAGGAGGTGGGGGCAGGCCAGAGAGGTCCTTGTTTGCCATGCTTGGAGTTTTGTTTGTCATCTTCCAACCAGGTGGAGCTATTGAAGAACTACAATCAAGGGAGGAAGATTTGTTTTCAAGAAAATCAATGCATCCATATAGCCAAAGGTAGTGAACAACACCTAGGACTATTAAAATAAACTTAAGAAGATGGGAAAACAGACTCAGCAGAACTGAATGACTGGATGTGTGAAATGAGAACAATGATGGTGATTCCAGTGTTGCTGCCTGGGGCATCTGGATGGACCTTAGGTCATCCATCGAGAAGGGAGAACAGCCGGAAGAATTTTGGAGGTGAGGAGAAGAAAACTGAGTCCACCTTTGGACATGTTAAATATAATCTATGTGGAATAGACTAGAGGTATCTGTGGGCAAGTAGAAATATTAATCCAAAGATAAGTAGCAAGGCCTGTATAAAAATGAGTTTAGATATAATGAGACAAGCAAGAAAACAGGCACAAGGGAGGACTGCTTCTGTCTCTCATCCTCTAACTTCCTTTCCCTTTCCCCTCTCCATCCTATCTTCTTACCTCCCCTGCCTCTCTATCTTTTGTAAGCTACTGCTGTAACTTATAAAATAACTGTGGTAGGGAAGATTGTGGTGAGATGGCAGAGTAGGAAGCTGCAGGAATTATTCCCTCCATCAGAACAACAATTAAATAGGCAGGAACTGATTGCATCTTAACTATTTCAAAACTCCAAAGTCCACTTGAACACTGTAGAGCATACAGGGAAGAGTGTATGCTTTACTGGTATTTACTGTAATTAACTGGAAAAATACCAGTTAATTGCTCTCTCCACATGACAGTAATGGTATACATCCCCCACTCTTATGGCAGGAAGTAGTGGGGTCCAGCCCCTGGAGTAGCCTGCTAGAGTCAGAAAGGGGCATAAAAGTCCACTTCCCCAAGATGTATGGTGGGCATGGCCAATCACTGATCACAGTTTTTCATTAGCTACTTCACATCACTGGGGTCCCAGCTCTGAGGGCAGCCATTGTTCCAACCCAATCCAGACAAAATTGGTGGAAGAGACTTAAAGAAGGTGCCCTTCCTCAGAGCTGTGGAGGAGCACTGAACAGCTGCATTTGCAGGGCAGATCAAGAAAACACAGCTTTGGGGAGCCTTAAAAGGTGCTCTTAATATGTTTCCTGACCCCTCCCTAGTCCCCTCTCCAGGGCAGTTTGGAACTGACCAACATTCCCTTGTGGGTCGGTGTTGTTCTGGCTGGGAAGGACTGACTTGATAAACTCTCCTTGGACAACCTCCCCTCCAGAATTTGCCCTCCAAGCAAAAGCAGCTTGAGACAATGAAAGCAGTAAAAGAAGCAATTGAGGAAAATAGCCTGGGGCAAGGACTTACCTGCTTTAAGTCCAGCAGTGGAATACCTGTGAATGGGAGACTTTCTGCCCCCTAGTAAGTACAGGGGACATCCAAACTCCTATAAACAGGAGAACTACTAAGGCCACTAGGAAGCACAAGCCTAGAAAAAGTTACAGGACCAAAAAAGACAGGGAGGACCCTGCACTTTGCATTTACCTTGGGCAGACCTTTCTGATATGAGAACTGACCCTCAAGTAAACTTCTGTTACATCATCAGCTAGTTACAGACTCAAAAAACAGACATTTCATTATCCATTCAAATAAATTCCAGAGTTAACATTTTAAAATATTAAAATGAACAGTGTGCAACAAAGTTTATAAGACAAAGAAAAGGGAAATGATGGGCCATCCAAAGGAAGAGGATAAAAATCCAGAAAACATCAGTGAAGAAAACCAGACAGTGGATATACAGGATATAGGCTTTAAAAAATGATCTTCAGCAGAGCAGGTGTAGCTCAATGGTTCAGCACCTGCTTCACACGTATGAAGTTCTGGGTTCAATTCCTGGTACCTGCTTGAAAAAAAACTTCAATATGCTCAAGGAGATGATGGAAAATACAGAGAAAGAACTAAAGGATATCAGGAAAACAATGAACAAACCATATAAGAATATCAAGAAGAGATACACATTTTTAAAAGAAACCAAAAGAACTACTGGAGTTGAAGACCACAGTAACTGAAATGAAAAATTCATAGTAGGTATTTAACACATATTGGAGCTGGCAAAAGAAAGTATCAGCAAACTTGAAGACAAGACAATGGAAATGAGTCATACTGATGATCAGAGAGGAAATACAAACAATAAAAGGTGAAAATAGCCTAACAAATTTCTGGAACTAATCAAAAGTACCAATATACTCATTATGGGAGTCACAAAAGGAGAAGAAAGAGAGAAAGGGGAATAAGGAATACTCAAAGAAATTATAAACAAAAACTTCCCAAATTATCAAAAGACTTGAATATGCAAATCCAAAAAGCCCAGAGAACACCAAACAGGATAAATTTGATATATATTATACTGATCAAACTGTTAAATGCAAAGGACAAGGAGAGAGTTCTGAAAGGTGCAAGAGAAAAGCAACATGATATATACAAGGGAGTCCTAATTAGATTAAGTGCTGATTCCTCATCAGAAACTGTGGAGGCAAAAAGACAGAGCTGAAAGAAAAAACACTGCCAGCCAAGAATTTTCTACCCAGTGAAACTTCCTTTCAAAAATGAGGGAGAGATTAAGACATTTCCAAATAGCTAAACCTGAGGCCGTTCATCAAGATTAGTCCTTCCCAATGAGCAATGATAAAGAGAGTTCTTCACACAGAAAGGGAAGGATACTAGACAGTGATTCAGGGAAGCATAAAGAAATAAAGAACTCCAGTAAAGGAAACTGTGATGGTTAGGGTATGTGTTAACTTGGCCAGGTAATGGAGCCCAGTTTATTGGTTAAGTAAGCACTAGGCTAGGTTTAATCATCAGTGAGTTGATTGTATAGTTGGCCGATTACATCCACAATCACCTGAAGAGACTGCCATCAGCAAAGGGTGAAGTCTCATCCAATCAGTTGAAGGCCTTAAAATAAGAAGTGATAACACCATTCAGAGAGAGAATTCCC
The DNA here is from genome assembly GCA_004027955.1 of Chaetophractus vellerosus. Classification (NCBI taxonomy): domain Eukaryota; kingdom Metazoa; phylum Chordata; class Mammalia; order Cingulata; family Chlamyphoridae; genus Chaetophractus; species Chaetophractus vellerosus. The sequence goes on from PVKH010036111.1 coordinate 4,432, forward strand.
ATCTCTACTTCAGACAGCCAGCATCTCCTGGAGAACTCAACAGGACCTTCATTGGAGTCCCTGGCTTGCAGCCTTCCCTACAGAACTTGGACTTCTGCATCCCCATGGCTGCATGAGACAATTTTATAAAATCTCATACTACTTACAGATATTTCCTGTTGGTTCTGTTTCCCTAGAGAACCCTGAATAATAAAGAAACCATTTGAGTAATTATAAATGCCAGTACTATTGTATTGTATTTATTGGTATGTAATGCCACTTCTTACTTCATATAGGTACTTACATGCAAGTGCATAAAAAGTAATGAAAAATCTGTGGTTTTGGACATACAATGAACAAAGATGAATTTGTAACAAGTACAAATAAAAGGGAAGAGGATGAAGCGGTGTAGGAACAATGTATATGTATTTTAATGAAGTTAAGCTTGTATGAAGTCCAATATAGTTGTTTTATATTTAGGTTGTTAAATTTTAATCCCATGGTAAATACAAGGAAAATGTATAAGAAATATATGCAGATAGAAATGAGAAGGGACTAAACATACTATAATAAAAAATATATAAATAAATATGAAAGTAGGCCTTAATGGAAGAAAGGAGGGTCAAAAAAGATATAAGACTTGCAAAGACTAAATAGCAAAATGGCAGAAGAAAGTCTTGCATTATCAGTAATGACTTTCAATGAAAATGGATTAAACTCTTCAGTCAAAAGATAGAGATTGGCAGAATGAATTTTTTTAAAATGACCTAATTATATGCTATCTAAAAAGACTCACCTCAAATTCAATGATATAAGTAGGCTAAAAGTAAAAGGATGGAAAAAATATACCATTTGAGTAGTAATGAAAAGAGAGCTTGGGTAGCTATAATAATATTAGATAAAATAGGATTTAAGTCAAAAACAGTTACATGGGACAAGGACAGACATATACTGATAAAGCAACAATTCAACAAAAATATGTAACAATTAAAAATATATAGGGGCCGGCTGGATAGCCCAGTGGATAGGGTGCCGGCATACCACATGGGAGGCCCCGAGTTCGGTTCCCGGGGACCTCTCCTAGAGGGCGGACCGCCTTGAGAATGGCGAGCTGCCATGGGTGGGCGGAGCCACCGTGGGCAGGGCAAACAGCTGCCACGGACAGGGCAAAAGCCGCCACGGGCAGGGCAGGTCGCCCGCGAATGGAGCACAGCCAGCCACCCGCGATCTGAGAGCCGGCCGTGAATGGAAGCAGAAGCCGCCCACAAGCGGGGAAAGCCGCGCCTGCGCAGTGACCAGTCTCGGCGCGTCGCCGCAGCCAGGGGGGAGGGGAGATATGTAATAAAATAAATAAATCTTAAAAAAATATATATATATATATATACATCTAAAAGCAGAGCCCCAAAGTATATGAAGCAACAGATTTGAAGGGACAAATCAACTGTTCTACATTAATAGAAGGAGACTTTAACATACCACTCTCAATAATGGATAAAACATCTAGACAGAAGATCAGTAAGGAAATACAAAGCTTGAATGATACTCTAAACCAACTGGACATAACAGAAATATATTGAACACTAAATCCAACAGTAACAAAATACACGTCTTTTCTAGTGCATATGAATCATTCTCCAGGGTAGACCATAACTTAGGTCACAAAATAAGTCTCAATAAATTCAAATATATTGAAATTATATACTATATCTTTTCCAACCACAAAGTAATAAACTTATAAATAATAACAGAGAAAGTAATGGAAAATTCACAAATATGTGGAATGAAACAAATTATATTTAAATAACCAATGGGTTAAATATGAAGTCAAGGTTGGAATAGGTAGGCAGGGCTCAAATGTCTCACAAAAACAACAGAGAAAGGGCAAAACGCTCTCTGAGGCACCTGCTTTGGGGCTCTGCAGATCAGGAGAGTGCTGCTCACCATACAATAGGACAAGGGACAGAAAGACAAAGAAGCCAAAACAAAAACCTTGAGTTATTAGCCACCATGGTCAGGAACTGCACCCATCCTCCACCCTCAAGGCAAACAACCCCAATAAAATCTGTGTCTCACTGCAGCCAACTGAGAGGGGAAGATATATCTTTCTCCCTGGGAAGAGGGAGGGTGCAGCAGAGGTCAGAGAGTGGTTTCTCTTCAGTGAATTTGGCCAGCAGAGCACACTTTGAATCTCAGCTCTAGCCAGACCAGATCCACAGGCAAGAGGAGGTTGAAAGGGTCACCTCCATGGAAAAATTCAGAGACAAGCACCATCTATTGACTGGTTAGGAAACTGCAAGGAGGAAAACTGATTTTAGGTATCTCTTCTCCCCTTGATCTGGTCTGCATCACCTTAGTGAGTTCCTGACCCTATTTTTGGTAATTTAAGATGGGCAATTTTAAGACCTAGAATAAGTTGAACTAAAAATCAAAGAAGAACCATGGGGGAAAAAAAACAAAACACTAGGCAAGAGATAGAAACTGACTGCCATAGTAAATTCACCAAGATATTCAGATGCCTAGACATCTAAGAAACAGGAAGAGATGGCCCAGACAAAGGAACAAACCAAAAATCCTGACAAGACACAGGATTTAAGACAACTAATCAATGATAATCACACGAATCTCCCAAATCAGTTCAAGGAGTTGAAAGAAAATATGATTAAAGAGATAAAGCATATTAAGAAGACATTGGGTAAACATAGAGAACAATTTGAAAGCCTGCAAAAAAAAGTAACAGAGATTATGGGAATGAAATACACAATGGATGAAATTAAAAATGCATTGGAGACATATAAGAGCAAGTTTGAATCAATAGAGGACAGAATTAGTGAAATCAAGGAAAGAATATCTGAGTTTGAAAAGACAGGAGAATAGAAAGAGAAAAAAAATAGAAAAAATGGAACAGGGTCTCAAGAAATTTAATGAAAATGCAAAGTGTACAAACACATGTGATATCAGTGTCCCAGAAGGGGGAAAGAGCAGAAAAAAGAAAGAAAGAAAATTTGAAGAAATAATGACCAAAAACTTCCCAACCCTTGTGAAAAACATAAATATCAATATCCAAGAAGGACAATGTACCCCAAACAGAATGAATTGTAATAGAATTACTCCAAGGTACCTTCTATTCAGAATGACAAATACCAGAAAAAAGAGAGGATTCTGAAAGCAACAAGAAAAAGCAATGCATCACATACAAGTTAACCTCAATAAGACTAAGTGCCAATCTCTCATTAGAAACCAGGAAGGGAAAGAGAAAGTGGTATGATGTATTTAAGATACTGAAAGAGAAAAATTGCCATCCAGAAATTCTTTACTTAGCAAAAACATCCTTCAAAAATGAGGGTGAGTTCAAAGTCTTCACAGACAAACAAAACTTGAGAGTATGTTTTCAAAAGACAAGATTTACAAGAGACACTAAAGGGAGTGCTACAACCTAAAAGAGAAAAACACAGGTAAGAGACTTGGAGAAAGGTGTAGAAATGAAGATTATTAGTAAGTGTAACTTTAAGGTTGAAAATATGGACAATAATAAGATATGGCAAAGGAAAGCCAAAGGATAAAATGGACAAAGTAAGTAATGCCTTTACAATAATAACATTGAACATTAATGAATTGATCTCCCCAATCAAAAGACATAGACTGGCAGAATGGATTTAAAAAATATAAGCCATCTATATGCTACCTACAAGAGACTCAACTCAGACATAAGGACACAACCAGGTTGAAAGTGAAAGTTTGGAAAAAGATATTCCACATAAATAGTAATCGAAAAAGGTCTGGAGTAGTGACACTAATATCAGAAAAAATAGATTTTAAATGCAAAGCTGCTACAAGGGATGAAAACAACATTATATATTAATACAAGGGGCAATTCTCCAAGAAGAAAAAGTATAATAAGTATTTATGCACCTAACCTGGGTGCCCTAAGATACACGAGGCACACATTGGCAAAACTGAAGGGAAAAATCGATGTCTCTACAATAATAGTTGGAGATTTAATACACAACTCTCCACACTGGATAGGACATCTGGAAAGAGGATAAAAAAGGAAACAGAGAGCTTGAATTGTATGATAAATCACTATAAAACAGACATTTATAGAGCATTACACCCTGTGGCAGTCTGAAATTATTTTATGAATCCCAAAAGGAGAAATATTATGTTTGTAAACTAATCTATTCCTCTGGGTGTGATACCTTTTGATTGCCTTAAATTCAGTTGAGGGGCCTTTTATTATATTACCTGATAAGATCGATTTAGGGCTTTTGATTGGACTATGTCAGTGAGACATGATTCATGTTGAGTCTCTGCCCCCTTGTTGGGTCTGATATAACAGAAACACAGAGAGAGACTCATTCATACAGACACAAGAAAAGGAAGCTGCTGTGTTTGATCCTGCCATGTAAAAGAGAGGATCACTTAAGTATGAAGTACAACAAGGTTTGCCCCACAGAGCAGCTCAAGAGGAAAGGGTGAGCATCAAAAGGAAGGCTGAAACCTCTGCAGAGATCAGCAGCCGTCTTACTTCACCATGTGGAGACACGCCAGGATCAATGGTAGCTGACTGTGATGAGGAAGCACTTCTGTTATCATGTGGATCTCCACCCACCATGACAATGACCCATGAACCCTTGAACTCATTCATATGCCTTATAGGTATGGTTTTCCTTTGTCATATCTTACTCCTCCCATGAATCCCCCATCACTTATACCCTACACCAATGATCCTCCCCTGCCACAGTTGTAACCCTTCTGTGATCCAAAACTTCTTCAAAAATGAAGCCAACAAAATAACCAAATAAAATTAATAAGAAAAATGAAATAATAATGATAGTTTTGGGGGCCGGCTGTATAGCCCAGTGGATAGGGCGCTGGTTTACCACCTGGGTTCGGTCCCCAGGGCCTCTCTGGGCAGGCGGACCACTTGAGAAGGCAAAAGCCACCATGGGCGGGGCAGAGCCACCTGTGAGCAGAGTGGAGCCACCCGCGGGCAGGGCAGAGCCGCCCGCAAGCGGGGCAGGCCGCCCGCGAGTGGGCAAGGCCACCACTCACCGGTGAAGCTGACTCAGCATGTCACCACAGTGGGGGCGGGGGGAGACAAAAAGCAGAAAAAAAAATAATGATAGTTTTAACAATAACAAATAAAATACAAAAAATTAAAAAGACTTGAAATAACAAAAATAATTTTAAAAAATAAACAAATTTTTTGGCATTATGTCTTTCATCACTGTAAGATCTGTTGTCTTGTATGTACAGTGACATTTTCTTCCATTTATTCCCCAAGTGTCTTATTTTTTTCATTTTATCTTGAAAGAAGTCTTAGGTTACAGAAAGGTCATGTACATAATATAGGGGATTTCTCATATACCCAACATCCTTCCCCTTTTCCCTTTTCCCCTATTAATAACACTTTACATGTATATGGTACCTTTGTTACAATTGATGTACAAATATTGAAGCATTACTACTAACCATGGTCAATGATTCACATTTCAGTTTACATTTCAGACCATATACTTTTATAAATTTTGATGAAACTTAACATGGCCTGTATCCATCATTGCAAGATCATGTAGAACAATTACAATGCCCCAAAAATGTCCCATGTTCATCTATTCTAATCTTCCCTCCCCCTCCTCTCAGTACCCATGGCTACTCCCAAACTTCACTCCTTGAAGAACAAGATTCAGAGTTACTTGCATCAATATTGAGGGCTTGACACACTGGCCTGACCTTCTCTATTAGGCACTGCCTATACTCTTGAGAGACTCCTGCCCCTGTATTTGAGAACATAGCAGGACACCCCAGGATGGGAGTCCAGCACCTTCCCACTCAGTGTGTGGGTCTCTATCCACTGATACAACGCACTATGAGAGGATGAAAACTGGCACTCCCTAGAAGCCTGCCGCAGGTGTGCCTGGTTCTGCATGCCTCCCACATCCAACAACCATCCTGGGGAGTTCTGCCACATTCTCTAATGGGACAGCAAGAATCCCCTGAGTACAGGGACAGTGACTAGTGAAGGAGGATAGACCATTTATGGGCCCTTGATATGGGTGACTATACTTAAGAACCTTTTCATTTGAAATTGAAACAGCCTAGTATTATAGGCTGCCTAAGAGTTACCTCCTGAGAGCCTCCCTGTTGCTCAAATGTGGCCTCTCTCTAAGCCAAACTCAGCATATAAATGCATTATCTTCCCCCTAGTGTGGGACATGACTCCCAGGGATGAGCCTCCCTGGCACCGAGGGACTACTACCAAGCACAAAACTCGCAATGCAACTGGAAAAAGATCTTGACCAAAAAGGGTAAAGGGTAAAGACAAATGAGTCTATATGGCTAAGAGACTTCAAAGTGAGTGTGCAGGTCATTACAGGGGTTATGCTTATGCATGTCTCAGAAGAATCTCATTGACTGCCATAGTAAATACTCCCTCAAATAGAAGGGCTCCTGAGGGCTCTGGAGACATCCAGACACTATAGGCAGGCTGACAGCTCAGGAGTTTAGCAACCTGTCAGTGGGCCCTCCTTTGGAATTTATGCTTCCCAAGGTGACAAATTTGTACTCAATTGTGGTTTCCCTACACATGGCTCTTCTGACCCTTCTATTTGAACCTATATTTAGTACTAGAGTTATAGGTTTATGTCTAAGATACTTAAATCTTTGGGCTTTCCATGTGCCAATCATGCCCTGAATCTCAACAGAGTTGCAATACCTACTCTCCAGTTTTTTGGATTCAACCAGGATAACTAACAAGGAAATGATGATGGACAATGACTATCTCAAGGAAAAGATAAGATGCAAGCAAGATAGTCCCGTTTATCTGCCCCATGAGATCTAAGCCCCCTCTCAGTTAGGGGTGGAGTGGGCATCACCATCCCAGAATCCTCAGGATCAGGGAATGAATGATGGACCAGAGTAGACTTACTGTTACTCTACAATAGACTTATTGTTATTCCAGCAATGGAAGAACTTTTATCATTGATGTGGAAGCAGTGGCCTCCGGAGGTTCTGAGGGGAGGGAGAGGGAAAAATAGGTGTAATATGGGGACATTTTGGGGACAATGGAATTGTCCTGAATGATATTGCAATGACAGGTACAGGCCATTATATATCTTGCCATAACTTACAAAAAATTTGCGGGAGAGAGTTTAAACTATACTGTAAACTATAATCCACACTTGGTGGCAATGCTCCAATATGTGTTCATCAATTGTAACAAATGT
>PVKH010036112.1:0-11640 GCA_004027955.1 Chaetophractus vellerosus
ACATTTTCACTGGGAAGTTTACCTTGGTAAAGAGACAGGAGCTATTACATTCTATCTTGTCAATGATCCATGGATAATGGGTCACCAGGGGATTTAAGAACTGTATCTTTCAGTTCTTGCCAGAGAGGTATATCAGTGTGCACTGATGTGAACCTTAATATGGCATACCTTGAAGAATCTTCAAAACCCTTCAGGCACTCTCTTAGCCGCCTTCATGAAGATAGGAGACTAAACGTTGTCAGTTAAGGATAGTATATTGTAAATAATTTCAATAACAGAATGACTTTCATATTTCTCCAAATTAAATTCTAAAAAATAAGAATTAATCCTTAGATTTAAGTTTTAGAGTTTTTTCCCCCCATTACATTAGAAACAGATCTTGGATTCAAAATAATTTTTAAAATTGTTAAGTGGAAAATATAAAAGAAAGATGCAGTACATTTTAATAGTATGATCTTATTTGTGTGTGTGTAAGTATACACTTAGATTTGCCTGTCCATAGCAAAATGTCTCAAAAGATATACCAAAAACCTTAATAATGTCTACATGTGGGGAGTAGGATTAAGAGGGTTCATTAGTGAAGGAGGAATAAGTAAGAGACTTTCACTATATACACTTCTATACTGTTTGAATTATTTTTAAAATGAGCATGATTATCATCTGAAAAAGAAGAAATAAATAAATATACTTTTTGGTGTAGAAACATTACTTTCAATCTACAGTCTTCTATGGAGCCACTAAAATTTCAACATAGAACAACAGATGATATACAGTTTCAAGTAGAGATCAGTTTAAAAACCCACATTTATTTTTACAGGGTTAATAATATTTTTATGAGAGAAAAGAGAAGTGATTTCTTGATATTTTCTAGTTTTTATGAAGTCAACAATTTTTTGAAAAATGCTCTTAAGTCTTACGTCAATAAGAACCATAAATATTAAATGCTAGAGAAGATCTTATAAATTGTGTAGTGCAAATTTTTATTTTACAGGTGAGGAAACTGAGTCTCAGAGAGATTAAATGTCTTGCTCTTAAACAGTTTGGAGCTTTAAAAACATTAAATCCATTTTCTGACTTCAGGTCCATGGCTTTTTCCATCACAAAAATGGCCTCCAGCTCCGAAATTTTAGTAGGGTGATAATATAAATAATTTAAAAACAATTTAGTTTCTCTGTTCTTAAAACCAAAATATGCCCATACCTCAATATATAAAACACCACTTATAGCAAATTAGTGTTCTTTATACACAAGCTGAGGTAACAAGGCATTTGGTGACAATATTTCAATTAAAAATTGAAAGAAAATTATTTTTACTTCTCTGTAACTCTTCTCATCCTAATCATCACATTCCCTTTCTTCTTCTGCCTCTTTAAATTAGTTAATGTATTAAGAGAACAAAGAACAAAAAAAAAAATACTGAAGAAGAAAATGACTATTAATATGAAAAGGAAAATGGACATTTGGGACAGTGACAATAGAAAAGAAAAGTAGATGGGAGAGGCCAAATTATTCTTGACAAGGGGGCAAAGACCACTCAATTGGGAAAGAATAATCTCTTCAACAAATGGAGCTGGGAAAACTGGACCTCCATTTGCAAAAGAATGAAGGACCCTTACCTGACCCTTTATACAAAAATAACCCAAAATGGATCAAAGACCTAGATATAAAAATCAGAACTATCAAACTCCTAGAATAAAATGTAGGGAAGCATCTTCAGGACCTTGTGGTAAGCATTGGTTTCTTAGACTTTACACCCAAAGCACAAGAAACAAGAGAAAAAAATAGATAAATGGGACCTCATCAAAATTTAAAATGTTTGCACCTCAAAGAATTTTATCATGAAAGTAAAAAGACAAACCATACAATGGGAGAAAATATTTGGAAACCACATATCCAATAAAGGTTTAATATCCAGAATATATAAAGAAATCCTTCAACTTAACAACAAAAAGACAAACAATCCAATTTAAAAATGGGCAAAAGACCTGTATAGACATCTCTCCAAAAAAGATATACAAATGGCCAAAAAGCACATAAAAAGAAGCTCAATATCATAAGTCATAAGGGAAATGCAAATCAAAACCACAATGAGATACCATTCACATCCACTAGAATGCCTGCTATTAAAACAAACAAACAAACAAAACAAAACAAAACAACAACTACCAAAAAAAAAAAAAAACCCACCAGAAAATTACAAGTGTTGGAGAAAATGCAGAGAAATAGGAACAATCATTCATTGCTGGTGGCAATGTTAAATGGTACAGCTGCTGTGGAAGAGAGTTTGGCAATTCCTTAAAAAGTTAAGTATAGAATTATCATAACGCTTTGCAATCCCCAAAGTATTAAGTATATAGGTGTATACCCAAAAGAATTGAAAGCAGGGACTCAAACAGATACACACCGATGTTCATTGAGGCATTATTCACAATCCCCAAAAGATGGAAGCAACCCAAGTGTCCATCAACCTATGAATGGATAAGTAAAATGTGGTAAATACATCCAACGGAATATTAGTCAGCTGTAAAAAGGAATGTAGTCCTGATACAGGCAACCACATGGATGAACCTTGAAGACATCGTGTTGAGTGACTTAAGCCAGACACAAAAGAACAAATATTGTCTGATCTCACTGATATGAACTAATTAGAATTAGCAAACTCATAGAGTTGGAATCTAGTATTTATGCTACCAGCAGACAGGGTAAGGATAGGGAATAGAGAGTTAAGGTATAAAATATATGGAATTCCTATTTGGAATGATGGAAATGTTTTGGTAATGAATGGTGGTAATGGTAGCACAACATTGTGAATGTAATTAACAGCATTGAAATATATATCTGACTGTGGTTAAAATGGGAACTGTTAAGTTGAAATATGGTAATAGAACTGAAAGTTTTTTTTAAAAAAAAACATGAAACTGCGCTACACAAACAGTGAATCCTAAATTAAGGCATGGACTATAGATAATAGCACAATTATAAAAATGTGCTTCCATCAATTGTAACAAGTGTACCAAACCCATCCAAATTGTGAATAATAGGGTGGGTGGTATGTGGGAATCCTGCATTTTATGCATTATTGTTCTGTAAACCCATAACTTCTCTAAGAAAAAAGAAAAGAAGTAGATGGAGAAGACAATGGGAGAGTAGTAATAACCAAAGCAGAAGAAATTTGACAACCTCAAGGACACTGAGTAAATAAGTAAGGAAAAGTAGGCTGAGATTTGTTTTATGTTTATTATGGTAGGCACATAGTGAATAGCTAAAGGATAAGATAAAGGGAATGATAGTGTCAAAGGCTAACGCAAAAGTTCTAAGTCTCTAATACACATAAGAACTACCTGAAATGTTTGTTTAAAACATAGACTCTTGAGTCTTTATCACCAGAAATTCCAATTTACCCACTGAATTAGGGCCCTAAGTAATTCTAACATCACAAATTGAGAAAACTGAGCTAGAATTATTGAAGCTCTTACAAGGAAGGAAACACAGAACCACGATATAGAAACCTAGAGAAGAGAAAGGATAGGGAAAGGAGATCTTCATGGAAATCAAGTGGAGAAAGTAAAGTCAGAAAGTAAAGATGTAACTAAATTAGTGGAATGGTTTAGAAGAAGCATGTGGGTATATGTGGGGGGGGGACGGGATATGAAAGAGATGGTCAGAGACAGTCAAGGAAGATGAAAAAAACAAAAATATTGAGCAAATGAAGGCTTTATCTTGGATTTTAAAAACATTTATTACCTTTTTCTTTTATAAAACTAACACATGGTCATTGTAGAATAGCTGAAAAATAAAAAAGAAAAATGTACCCTTAGTTTGTCACTTATAAATACCTGTTATTAACAATTTGGTATCTTTTCTGCTAGTCTTTGTTTTTGTTTAGTTCTTTGAATATTTTGTTTTATATAGTTGGGATAATATTGTATATGCCATTTCATATCCTGATTTTATAACATATGCATCTACCAAGATTAATCATGGAAACTTCATTTTTAACATCTGTATAATAGTCACAATGGCCAGTTCTCCTTTTTCCTTGCTAACAGAACCACACACTAAACATGGAAGAACAAAAAGGTGGGAAGAAGGGCCCTAGATGACCTGTCACTCCAATTAATTAAATATCCCTGGACCCTGCCACGTGACTTCTTGTTACATGAAGAAAACAAATCCCCTATTATTTATGCCCCTTTTGGTTGGGTTTTATGTTTCTTGTAGATATAATGACATAACTTACTTAAATATTTGTAGGCTATTTTTTTCACTATCAGTTTTTGCCTTGGATAGTTTCCAGGGAAAAATGCATGACTTAGATAATATGGTAATTTCTGTCAAGGAGAAAAAACACAACAAGCAATAAAGAAAAGAAACAGGAATGAACTTGATATATCTCTGGTCATCAAAGCTGAATCATTTTAATTCTTCACTCCCTTTATTGCTCATTGCTGTCAGCAAAGGTGGTTATCAGTGGCAAGTTACATATCAGAAGAAAAATTGGGCAATACAGTCCAATATAACATACTAATAAATACAAAAGCCATTCCTGTTTGCATATGTTATACTGTTTTCTCAATTTTTTCTCTTTCCTTATATAATAATATTGAAATTACTTTGATGAGAAAGGCAATCCATTATGCCGTAGTAATATCAGTTTCATATTAATATTTGCTGTAGATTCTACACAGTGTTTAATCCAAAGACATCTGATCTATCAAGTTTTGATATTCAAGAACTAAGGTTTTCCAAGTGTCTTTCAGGGCTGCCATCCAGAATCAAAGTTATGGCTAGGTTACCTGACAGAATATTATTTATGTGAAGAGAGCCAAAGTCTGTGCTAACACCTAACTATATGCTGTAGAAGGAACTCACAGTAACTGCCTCTGATTTCATCACTAGTGGAAGTTGGACCTATTTATAATTTGGGATTCTAGATTTGTTGACTTTTTAAATATTAAATATTTAATTGTCCTATAGTCAAATTTTGGAAAGGTCCTGCTCCAGGCTATGCCTGTGCAAAATAGCAATTTTAATTATTGTAATTTTAAAACACTAGTACTACAATGACCTACTTTTCAAAATCAGCATCAGTAAGTGCACCTATCATGCATTCATAAATTTACAATAACATTTGGTTACAAATAAATTCATTTTTAGAAATTATTTTTAAAATCCCTCACATAGCTTACAAAACAAGAATAATTCATAGTTCAAGAATAATACTTAAGTGTTCATGAAGTTCTTTAGTATTGTGGTTATGACTCGTGATATTTCCCACTCCTGGCCTCTGGCCAGGAGTATTGATTCATCAGTTGACTATGGTGGAGGGTGTAAGGAAAACACAGGCTAATCTAAAACTCAAATAATGACTCTTTTCTGAACAAAAAAAAAAAAAAAAAGAAAGAAAGAAAGAAAGAAAGACAAAGCAGTCCAATTTCTAAAGTGCAAGATATCATTTTCTCTATAATGTCTTATAGGCAAAATTCATATCCTGCATACTTGGACATTCTGAAAAAGAAGAACCAGAAACAAAACCAGAATTTGGAGGGGAACCCACTGTTCAAAAGTTCACCTGAGATCATGCAGAGGGTGTGGAAAGAGTTAATTCTGACAGAGGCCAGATCTTTTCTGATCCTATGTAGAGGCCAGATTTAAGAGGGTAAATTTAGGGGAAATGTTAAATTAGGCTCTATTGTTGATTTTTAAGTTATTTTATAGTAAAATTTCCAAAAAAGAGGCAGTTGATATAGAAAGACAGAAAATGATCATGGAAATCAGTGGAACCTAGTACAGGGCTTAGCACATGGAAAGCACATAATAAGCACTAGTTAAACTAATGAACAAATTATAAATAAATTAATTTGAAATGGTATGTGTGTATGAGAGGGGGAACCATGCTCTCTTCTCTGTTCTTGTTTCACTTTTGATTCCCATTTTTTCAACTAAAGAAAAGAAGAATAGCATTCTGGTTATACCTCTCTATATATCCCTGCGACAGGGACTTCAAGGTTATGCTTGCAGTTTGAGAGTGAGCAAGGGTCATTCTTTGATAATCAGACCCTGTGCAATGGAACCGTGATGCTCGTAGTCAGTCAGGGTGGGTGGGGCAGTGAGACTGACTACAAGGAAAAAGGCTAGCAGGATTAGGGGAGATCTAGGGACAGTCAATGTGTAACCCTGCCCTAAAATATTCAAACCTTCTGTGCCAAGGTGGGCAGGATCTTGAGAGAGTAGGGGTAGGAAGGTCACAGAGTTAACTCTGTACAAACAAAGAAAACAAACAACAGTTTCATTCCTCTAAATACCACACACCCATGCACCCCCACACTCCATTCCTGCCCCTCTCCCCAGTGAAGTTTCTGGGCCCATCTCACGTGGAAAAATGCATTTGCGTAAGTATTAGACACACAGGTTGGTGAGTAGACACTTTGTTAGAAAGAGCTGATATCCAGGGAGAGGTGAAGTGACTTCCAGCCATCTACCCTGTGAACAGGAGAAGTAGTGAGTCTGAACACTTTGAGACCTCCTGATAAATTATAGTGTACAAGGCACAGGTGAGAAATTTTTTATCTAGTCCTCAATCCCTACCCTTCTGGAAGATTTTAACACAAACATAGGACAAGTTACCTGGTCTCACCCTGAAGGTAAAACATGCCATTATCATATAAATATACAAATATATACATATATGAAAATGTCTGTATTAACTCCGTTCAGTATTAAATGGCTTATCAGCACTTACTGGACCACTAGGGCACAAGGATCCTCTGGTGTTCCTTCATTAGGTTCAATCGTTTCCCTTCCAGTCTCTACACAGTACCACTGTTTCTCTTTCCAAAGCCTTCCACCCAAATCCTACTCTAGACTTCAGGGCTGTCAATAAAAGGTTGAAATGCACCAGAATGTGATTACATATTTGCTATGAGCTCTATGCATGGAGTAACCTGCACTTCTGGCATCTTTCCAGAGACAAGAGGTCAATCAGCGATGGAAACCTCTCTGGTGACCTAACTCAGTTTGCTTTGCAGAGAAATTCTAACCTAAAAGAAAGGCTCTCCACCCTTTGGAAGAAATATTTTGTGCAAACATAGCTAAGGAGTTTCTCCTGTTTCCCCCCATCTTCTTGTAGGTTGAATCTTCCTGCACTCTTCTATAGGAGGATTTTAGACTTCTCCCCTGAAGGCAGGATAAAGTCTCTGTCTGCAGTGATAAATCATAGTGTTCAAAGTCTAATGGTAAGAGAAGCTGCCCATCATAAACTCTGACAACAGGTCAAGGACTTTTAAATAATAAAGTAGTGAGAAGCTCCTTTCTCTTCTTTTTCCTTAAGCTTCTTTCCACTTTGTACTTTCAAGTGGGGCAGACACTGATTTGCACATTATTAATAGTGATTAATATATTGTTTTGATATGAAGGAATAATACACAAGGAACTGGAATGAACAAAAGGGAATAAAATCTCAGAGGTATCATTTTTAATATCTTTGAAAAACAAAAAGGTGGCACAATTGTCCCAAATACCACAGTACAAAAGAGAAAGGCTGAAGTTTCAGTAAGAGAATTGCGAGAAGTCTTATTTTAAAAACGTAGAGATAAAGAATACCTTTCAGTATCGAATTTTTTAGAGGCAGACCACTTCAAGAACCCAGAGGAAAAAACAAGTTAAATAGCAAGACACTTTTTGCAGGAGGGTTAAAACAAACAAACAGACAAAGTTTTATTTTGAAATACAGTCTTTAAAGATAAATTTGGCTTCCATTTTCCATATCTAGGTGCATCCAACAAAATACAAAACAACAACAACAAAACAAAGACCCACGACATTATGTACAGAGCTCTAAAATGAGCTGTGAATATCTACAAGAAACTAGCATATGCTCTTTGTGAAGGGATGTAAGTGTGTGGCTTTCTACAGTTCTCAGTCCTCCAGAAGAGTTAACTCCTTGGAGCTGCAGGTGCGGCTGCAGCAAGGGAAGAAGAGCTGGGGTCAATGGGAGTTTTTGGGGGTTGAACCCCTGGGTGGGAGGCATGGAGAGGTGTCTGGGGAGGGGAGCAGCGGCGGCACGGGACAGATCCTGGGCTTCTCTAGAAGTCCTGCCGCGGGGTGTGAGTCAGGCTGTGCCGCCGCAGATCACAGTTTCGCCTGAACACTTTGCCACACTGCTCGCAGCTGTAGGGCTTGATGTCTGTATGGGTGAGAAGGTGAGTTTTCAGATTACTTCTCTGATTAAAGGTTCTTCCACATGTGGGACATTTGTGTGGAGATTCCTGTTCAGATGTGAAGCAAGCAAAGGATTAATCCTTCACACCACCACTGCACCCTTCTCAATAGTTTCTGTCTTATCAGTATCACAAGCGTTAACATAACAGGCGCATGACAACAAAAGAGGGGACCTGCAGGAACAAATCTGTGCTCCTAATCCTCCAATCACGAAAACACAAACGCGCAGGCACACACAGAGGCCCGATTACACTGATAACTTGCGGAGGCAGATCCTCGGCCACCGTGGTGGGCTTTGTGATTTCCAGCTCTTTACATTTCATCACCATGTCATAAGCAGGAAAAGGGGGAAGGAAAAACTCTAATCCTCTCTTAAGGAACGACATTCTCCCGGGTAATAAGGCTCCTCTTTGCTGGAAAATTAAACTATTCCTCAATGTTCTGAAAGCTACAAACTATGAGCCCTTTGGGAAAGAGAACGTATGGGATTTCACCAAGCCTCCATTATCAAAATTACCTTTATTTCCTCCCAAACACGAAAGCTTTAAATGCAGGGCAGATGGAATGAAAAAAAATTGTAAAATTAGGATTTAGAATAAAGAGAGTGGCCTGTTCTTTAAGAAAAAATATAAAAATGTTTTGTTAAATTAAGATTCATTTTATGTATTAAAAAAAAATCAAGAGTGCTGCTTTCCCCCACCTCCAGAACTAGTCTAAATAGAACCTTTTAAGAGAAGACTGCATTGAAACCTTGTATAAAATGACAAGACGGAACCAGTCACTTTTTAAAAAACAAGAAAACTAACTTACCTGCATATGTAAAGTTTTGTGAACTGCTAGAGTTCTAGACTGACAAAATCCTTTCCCACACTCCTGACATTTGAAGGGTTTTTCTTTGGAATGGATATACCTGAAAATCAATACAAGGATTTATTGAAATAGCTTTCACCTAAGTTTACCACCAGGGTGAGGGTTTTCTTTAGACAATTGCCCAAAAGGGTTGTTCTTTAGTGAAAGAACATAAACAAGAACAAAACCTGAATTTCCATTATTTATGTTCTTAGATTGAAATTTTTTCTATGTAATTCTGTTTATGGTTAGCCTAAACCAACAGACTTTTCCAAACATTCGCCGGCAGCCGGCTTTATCTACACTTGATCGCCCTCTCTGGTGTGTTCTGGAGCTCCAAATCTTGCCGAATAAGCCCTTCTTGGCCTCCAAGGTTTTCTCTAGGATTTAAACTGGCCTAATCAGTATGGGAGACAAAGCGGAGTTTAGGGGAACTGATTTGAGCGAATCTCATAACAGCCGCGGAGGCTGAGGGCAGAAGCCTCATCTCGGGGAAGATCTCTTCACTCCCACTTTTGGGTAGATTCGGGGAAGATCTCTTCACTCCCACTTTTGGGTAGATTATACCGGATGAAAACACTTATGTTATAGTATCTTGATGGTTGTTACTGCAGAGTGGAAGGTTGGGGAGAGGAGGTGGGGAACTGTTTCTAAATTCAGTACGCTCAATAACCCGGCAAACAAAGCTTGAAAAACAGGGCGCCGAGGCAGTGTCTGGGGCGCACCCCGGCGGGTGAAGTGGGAGAGAAGGGAGGGACCCAATGGAGGTGGTCGGAGCAGATCTCCAGAAATGGCCAAAAAAACAGCCAGGACCCGCATACACAAAGGGGAGGACTCCAGGATCCCTTCCCCACCCCCCAGGACGATTAGGAGGAAACTGGGAAACCAAACCCAGAAGTAAGTCCAACCCACCAGAATTTCCCCTGCCCAAGGATGTGGAATGGCCCTGCCTGGTCTCAAGCAAGGGCCGACTGGGAAAAAGGGTGATGTTGGGGATAAGAAGAGGACTGGGGAAGGACTTTGGGAGATATATTCCAGTTCACAGGGACTTGTAATGACACTCTATCTATCAAGAACTCATTGTTCTAGGCAAATTAGCCTTTCCTCCCCAGCCAACCTCCTTTTCCACCTCACCTGTGATCCCGCAGGTGATCTTGCCTCCGGAAGGCCTTGTGGCAAATGTCACACGTGTAGGGCCTCTCATCTGTGTGGGTCCTTTCATGGATGAGCAAGTTGTAGGATTTAGTAAAGTGTCTGCCGCAAAACTTGCAGATAAACTCTTTTTTCGTTTTGGAGGGCAACCTCCCTCGGGAGGGCTTTCTGTCCGGAGTCAATTTACTGAGCCCCGAGATGGGGCTGCCCAGCCCGGGGCTCAGCTTGGTCAGATCCCCCATCTTGGGGGGATCCTCCTGTGTGGCGGCCACGGCCAAGTTGGCAAAGTCAAAACGGGGCCGGTCCTTGTGCAGGGCTGGGAGGACGTGGGCAATGGCCCCCTGCTTGGGGTGGAAGAGGTGGGTGGTAAAGGGCAGAGCCGGGAATGGAAAGCGTGCGTCCACAAGGCCCTGAGCCGCCGCCATCTCAGTGATGGTGGAGCGGGCGATCTCGTGCACATTGGGGTACCCCAGCGTCCAGTGATTCATGTGCATGGTCTGCACAGCGCTGAGACCATACAGGCCCTGCAGGTGGTCCACGGCGGCAGGAAAGGTGTTCACGGCCTGCAGGAAGGAGTAATTGGTGAGCTGCAGCGACGGGTGGAGTGGGATGGGCGCCGGCAGGGCCTTGCTCCCCATCTTCCGGGGTGCTGCGGGGCGGAGGGAGCCGCCCCTTTCTTCCAGGACTCAGAAGCAAGCGGGCGTGCGTCTGCGGCGAAAATTCAGATAACAGCACGAAGAGAAAACCCTAGAAAATGACAGGGGGAGGGAGGGAGAGACAGTGAATATTGTCCCAGCCGGTTCGGTCAGCCTTTTGGCGCCAGAGCGGGTCATCATACCTTTCTTCTAAGTCCCCCTCTACGCCCTACTCCATGGCCCCCAAAAGGAGACCGCGTAGCACCTGTCCAGTATGAGTCCTCACCGAGCTTGGCCCCCCGGCCTGGTCGGCAAGCCGGCTGCTCCGGTGACCCTTCTGGGAGCCCACAGAAAGGTCGGAGTCCGGGCACGCACCGAGCCGGAGCGGAATACCGGCGTAGGAGAAAGAAAGGCGGGTAGGGGGACTCGGGCGGAGGCAACGCCCAGCCCAGCCTTCCCCACCCTGTCCCGCCAACCGTGACCGCCAACACTGGCAGACCGCAGACCCCGGGCCGAGCCGCTGTTGTCACGGCGCCTCCGAGCTCCCCGGGGATCGACGGGTTAGGGGTCTGTTCGAGGGCTGGCCTGGTCCCGGTGCGGTGCGGCAGCTACACCAGGCGCGGGCGAGTACGCCTTGCGGCCGCCTTTCCCGCACTTCGTTCTCTCTGGCCTGTCGGCCCAAGAAGGGGCCCGCTTCGCCCGCGCTAACCTCGGAGGTTTTCTTTTTCCTTCCTCCCGTCGCAGTTCCATTTATCAGCGGTGACGGGCCGCAGGAAAGAAAAGT
>PVKH010036113.1:0-11638 GCA_004027955.1 Chaetophractus vellerosus
GGGGGGGGGGATTTGGTGGGTATTTTGGGAGGTGTTTCCTCCTCTAAGTCCTTTTAAGGTTTGTTTTTTAAAAAATTCAAGATCTATAAACAAAATAAAGATTTTTAAAGAAATGCCTAATGACATGCCCTGGAATTAGAAAATGATGTATCAATTATTAAATATGTTTTTGTTAAGTATAATTCAGTGCAAAAATTATAAGTGTTCTAGAATATAGTTCTCTTCTTAAGAAACTAGATAAAACTTTCAGTTGACTTATCAGGGCCATTAGTGTGTACTGCAGTGTGGTTCAGTCATCTCTCCATCATAATATCAATCCCTTTTGTTTTGGAGAACAAGCTACAAAAGGCCATATATAGGATAAATGAAAGACAAAGTTATAATACAGGAGCTCTGTACCAAGGCAAAACATGTTCAAATTATTTCTACACTGTTATAGCATGCTGAGTTGGTGGGGCACTAAATTAGCAAGACTTAATGGAAAAATAAAGGAAGGGAATATGGTATTTGTGGGTTAGAATGGTAAGAGGATTGTAGGGAATGCCTTCAAGCAGGAAAAAGAGCCACCAAATAGAGTAATGTACAGTTCCACTCTAAAGCATTCTATGTCATCAAATGATGTATGAAGGAGAAATTTTAAATCAAAATTTCAAAAGATAACTGAATATTCAAGGTGGAGTCAGACAAAACTGAATTCAAATGTCATCTATGTGACCCTGGCACTTTGTTTATCCATCTGAACATCATTTTTATAAGAGAGAGAATGGAAATAATGATGTTTATCTTACAGAAATATGTTGAAAATGAAGTGTAATATAAATGCAGGTAGCTGTTTGGTATATACAGGTACTCAATAAATCATGCCATGTAGTAATATTAACATTATTCTACTATCTGAATAAACTCAACCATTTTCTTTTTTTTCCATGATTTGTCAGCAATTGTTATACAACAAATGGATAGTGTGGGGGAAGTGTCTGATCAATTAATGCACTGTGATTTGTGGTCCATCTTTGTATAGAATAACTTAGTAACTCTTACTACTTAAAATAAAATTACCAGTTAAAAAATAGCTGGAGGAAGTAAATAAATAAACTAAAATCTCCTCCACATCTAAATAGACTTTGCCCACAAAAAAGTCACGTCTTTCTGGACACTTATCCTAATGAGAATATTTCTTTGGGTTATCAAAAACTCAGAAAGCATAGCTAAGTAGCACTCAATTTTGGAATGCTTTCACAGACTTGATCTATTTTCAAAATTATAACCTAGATCAATGCCAAATAACCTACTCCACTGCCTTGGCAAACATGCTTTTCATTCACATGTCTGTATAGTAGTATGCATGGAAATAATTTGTTTGGACACCTAAGACACAAAACCAGCCATAAGCAAAATTGTGAAAGAAGTAAAGTTTTTCTTGTCCCAACCTTTGGTGTTGGCCCATTCCACTCTCTACTATTCTTATATATTTCCTCTGTATTTAACAACCATGTACTGCAATTACCTGCTCCTCGGTCTATCTTAACACTCTCTACTTAGGAATCTAATCCTGCCTGCTAGGGAAGTCATGAACACATGCTCAGTAGCACCTTCCAGCCCCTGCCTATCTATCCCGCTCCTTTTCTATTGTGCTATGACATTCCTTTCAGTCAGTTTCCACTCCACAACCAGGGGAGGTGTTACCGCTAATGAAAAGGCCTGACCTGACTTAAACACTGAAACCTGGAACAAACAGCCCCAGATGCTTATCAGGGCAGGAAACTCTCAGTGGCAGGGCCCCCTCTCTCTGTGGTAGACACATAACCCCCCTCCTACAGCACAAACTGGTCTCTCCTCTCGAAGGCTGAGTGGGTGTGTGTAGCTGCCATCCATGGACCCTGACCTGAACAGTTGTCCTCCCTCTGAGACCCTCCACAATGGGATTTCTTCCTTTGTTCTTTTGGACTCTTCGTTCCATGTAATAAATGGGTCATTTGCTGAATGTTTCTGCCTGTGTTCCCATGACACACCGCACAGCAACTCCCTCCACACTGCCTGTTCTCCTTTCTCTCAATTTCAAAATTTGTCGAGTATATCATTCCCACAATAACCTTGCGCCTGATTTTCAATGTAACATCTAGCTACTCAAATGGTTTACTGACTCCCTTCTCTGTTACTTGTCTTATCCTCATCCTCTTATAAGTTATATGTTGTCAGGAAACTTGTTTGATTTCTTAGGCCTTTGTGCTAAGCACTTTGCTTGGTATTTTTACATTCATAATCTCTTTTTGTTCTTAACGTTAAATCTGTGCGGTAAGTTGTTTTATTATCCCAAACTTTTATATAAATGAGAAAACCAAGACTCAGAAAATAAATGAGTGTGATGAGGAGTAATAATTAAAATTTCAAAATGTTTTGCATATTGATTAACACGTTCCAGAAAAGTAGAATTGTTTTGGCTGGAAAAATGAAATAATAGATATTTTGGACATTCCCCAAAGCAAACGCCTCACTGCCTTCACCATGAATAGAATAAAATATGTTCACATTTGTTTGGAAAAGGGAATCTTCTCACTTGGAAAATTGTACTTTTTCTAAATCATAGCTGTTTTTTAATTCTCATCAGTTCTGTAATCTTAATCATTCCATTTTTCACAAAATATTTATGAAATAAATACCCAAAAGATTCTATACATATTCAATGTTCACACTTAGTAGGTTATGATCTAATATTACTTTTTTCCTTACTATCATTTGTTGTTATTGTTATTTTAATAGTATTTTATCCTTGTCATTAAATCTTGCAAAGTACCCAGGGAAGATTTTTTATTTGTTTGTTTGTTTTGTTTTATTTCTGTTCACTAGCATATAATTTACTCTATTTCTCTTTGTTTAAAAGGAAAATAAAAATTAAGTAAAATTTAATAATCAAATATATTATCCATTGCATTGAGATAAAATTTATAGGCAGTGAAATGGATAGCTCTTAAGGGTTCAATTCAGTGATTTTTTGCAAAAGTAACCAACACCCCAATCAAAATAAGGACCCATGGAATTCCCTCATGCCTCCTTCCAGTCAATCCTTATCTCCCACAGGTTCACTGTTCTGATACCAATCAACATAGATTATTTCCACCTGTTCTTGAACGTCATCTAACTGGCATCATAGAGAATGTACTCTATGATGTCTGGCTTCTTTCACTCAACATAATATTTTTGCAATTCATCCATGTTGTGTGTATCAGCTGTTCAATCTTTATTTACTGCTGAGTAAATATTATCCTACTCATTAACATTTGAGTTGTTTCCCCTTGAGAGCTATTGTGTTTAAAGTTGTTATAAACATTTTATTCAAGCTTTTGTGCACATACATATTCTTTCCTCTAAAAGGGTTCATCTCTTTTATACTCCCACCAGCAATATATCACAGTCACAGATACTCTGCTCCATCACCAAAATTTGTATCTGTAATCTTTTTTATTTGAGTCACTCTAGTTGATGTGAAGTAGTATCTCATGGCAGGGAGTATTTCACATTTCCTTGATGACTAAATCGACATTTTCATGAACTTTTTGGGATATGTATATCTCTTTTTATAAAGCCTCTTGAATAAATTATTTGGGATTGTCTAACTTTTTATTTTTGATCTACATGGGTCTTTTTTGAATCCTGTATACAAATCCTTTTACATATATATTGCAAATATTTCTCCAAGTCCCATGACTTGCCCTTTTCTTATTGCTATAAGTGTCTTATGATGAGTAGAAATTTTTATTTTGAATAGAGTCCAGTGTATCAATATTTTATGGTTAGTCAATTCTAAAACATCTTTACCTACTCTAAGTTTATGAAAACCCCTATGTTTTCTTTTAGACATTTTATAGTTTTAGCTTTTCTGTTTAGATACCCAGTTATTTCATCATTAGTTGTTGAACATTGTCTCCTTTCCAATTGAATTTCCTTGGTCTCTTGTCTGAGTATGGAATCTCTATTCTGTCCCATTGACCTATTTGTCTATTCATAAGTCTCTATAATACTGGCTGGATTACTGCTGCTTTATATTTAGATATAATATTTAGAGAGTTAAAGTCCCTAACTTTCTTCCTTTTTTCAAGACCTATTTTGGCTGTTTTAGATCCTTTGTATTTCCATGTTTTAGAAACATCTTACCAAAACCACATTTGGATTTGGACTCAAATTGCACTGAATCTACTGATCAGTTTGGGGATAAATAAATCTTACAAACTTGGTTCTTTCGATTCATTAACTTGGTGTATCTATTGTTTTAGTTAGGTCTTATTTAAGTTTACTCACCATTCTATTGTAGTTTTCATTGTATAGGTTTTGTAGATCTTTTGTTACCTCTATTTCTAAGTATTGTATATATTTTTGATGCTATTGTAAATGGCAACATTTAGTAATTTCATGTTCCAATTTAATTTTTGTTGTAGCATAAAGAAATGAAAATGACTTTTTTATATTGACTTTTTATCTTGTGAGCTAGCTGAATTTATGTATTAGTTTTAATATTGTATTAGTATCCTTAGGATTGTCCACATAAATACTCATGTTGTCTGCAAATGAAAACATTTTTTCCTTCTCCCATTCCAATCTGTATATTTTAATAAATTTTTGCCTTCATCTACCAGTTGTTTTCTCTAATACAATATTAAATATAAATAATGAAAGAGGGTGTATTTATCTTTTTACCCAATCTTAGCATGGGGAACATTCAGTATTTCAGTATTAACTGTGATGACAGCAGTACATTTTTGCAGATATCTCTTATTAGATTGAGGAAGTTGCCTTCTTTTTCTAGTTTGCTGAAAGTTTTTATCATGGAAAGCTTGCTAAAATTTCACCATATTCTTCTTATATCTATTGATATGCTCATATTATTTTTTTCTATTTTTCTATTATTTGATTGATTACAATTAAACCAAACTTGTATCCCTTAATACATTTCACTTTGTGATAATGTATTTTCATTTTCTTCTGTACTATCTTTTGATATGGGTCAAATTTCCTTGGAATGTAAATTCCCAGCATCAATCTTCCAATTTGAGTTAAACAATGTCAACTGTTTTCCCATCTGGCTCCAGAAAGCATGATAACTCACCTTGGTGTCAGAGAGGGTGGTGCTTAGCACATTCCATCTGTTCCCCCTACTACCTTCCCTGCCCCTGCAATTAGGCAAGGCTACATGACTAGTTTTGGGTCAATGGGCTGTGAGTGGAGATTACCTACATCATTTCTAGGCCAGGCATAAAATAACTGATGCATGAATATCCAGCTCACTTCTCCCTTGCAACAGTGAACATGAATTCTCCTGCTCCAGAGGGTGCAATTACAAGGTGATGGTATTACTGTGAACACAATTTGTGAAATCTGGTTGGAGCAAACCCCTAAATAGCTCACATTTTATATGTGCTATCAAAAGAAAAGAACCTTCATTATATGAAGCCACTGAAGTTTTCAGGTTATTGGTTACTGTAACATAGAGCAATCCATTCTGTTTAATACCTCCAGAACTTTATTCCCATCAATAATGAATTAAAATAATCCATTTTTGCATTAATTCAGGGAGGTTTTTATAATATATGGGTCAGAGAAGTGCAATGAATAAATATCAACAATAGCAGTGTATGAGTTAAAAGTCATAACAATAGGTATAAAGTACTTTTAAAAAATTATTAAAAGTTCATGAAGAAGATGGAGGGTTAGAAAAGCAGAGGGATCAATTCTCTCCCAGAAAAAATAGCTAAAGGATAGGTGGAAACTGTTTGGAGGGCTCTGGTGCTCAGGATACCAAGGGAAGGTGATACATCCCCCAGAAGAGAGAGGGGTGAAGGAAAGGAGTCTCAGCTGGATGAAGTATACCAAGAATGGAAAAAATTGAGGAGGGGACTCAGGGAATTGAAGGATAACACAAAGTGCACCAACATACAGGCTATGGGAGTTCCAAAAGGAGATGAGAAGGGAAAAGGATCAGAAAGAGTATTTGAGGAAATAATGGCTTAAAATTTCCCAACTGTCATAAATGACTTGAATATACATGTCCAGGAAGCACAGTGTACTCCAATTAGAATAAACTCAAATAGACCTATGCCAAGACATATAATATGCAGAAAGCTGAATGCCAAATATAAATAGAAAATTCTGAAAGCAGCAAGGGAAAGCAAAACATCACATACAAGGGACATCCAATAAGACTTAATGCAGATTTCTCTTCAGAAACCATGGAGGCAAGAAATCAGTGGTGTGATATAATTAAGGTACTGAAAGAGAATAACTTCCAGTCAAGAATTCTTTATCTGGCAAAACTGTCCTTCAAATATGACAGTGAGTTTAAGATATTCACAGATAAACAGAATCTAAAAGAGTTTGTAAACAAGAATCCAGCTCTGCAGAGAACACTAAAGGGAGTTCTGCAGCCAGGAAAGAAAAGAGAAGAGAGAGAGGCTTGGAGGAGAGTGTATAACTGAATACTATCAGAAAGAGTAACCAAAAAGGTAAAAAGATGGACAAAAATAAGATATGACATATGAAAGCCAAAGGATAAAATGACTGAAGTATGTAATGCCTTTACAGTAAAAACATTGAATGTTAATGAATTAAACTCCTCAATCAAAAGACATAGGGTGACAGAATGGATAAGAAAACAAGAGCCACCCATATGCTGTCTTCAGGAGACTCACCTTAGACTCAAGTATGCAAGTATACTGAAAGTGAAAGGTTGGAAAAAGAAATTTCATACAAATAGTAACCAAAAGAAAGCAGGGGTAGTGACACTGGTGTCAGACAAAAGAGACTTTAAATTTAAAAAGTGATGAGATGCAGAAAACCATTATATATTAATAGACAACCCACTAGGAAGGAATAACAGTCATAAATATTTATGCACCTAACCAGGGTGCCCCAAAATAGATGAGGTAAACTATGGCAAAACTGAAAGAAGAAATAGACATCTCTACGATAATAGTTGGAGGATTCAAAATGCCACTCACATCAATAGATGGAACAACTAGACAGACAATCAACAAGGAAACAGATCTTGAACAATATGATAAATGAGCTGGACCTTATAGATATATATAGAACATTGCACCCCAAATCAGCAGGTTATACATTCTTCTCAAGTGCTCATGGATCTTTTTCCAAGATAAGCATACATTGGGCCACAACATAGCTCACAACATAGAAAAAGAAATAAAAGCTATCCAAATTAGAAAAGAGGAAGTAAAATTCACTATTCACAGATGACATTATTCTATATTTAGAAAATCCTGAAACATCTACAAAAATGCTATTACAGCTAATAAATGAGTTCAGCAAAGTGGCAGGATATAAGATCAACAGGCAAAAATCAATAGCATTTCTATATACTAGTAATGAGCAAGCTGAGGGAGAAATCAAGGAAAAAAAATTCCATTTACAATAGCATCAAAAAGACTCAAATACCTAGGAATTAATTTAACCAGGAAGATAAAGAATCTGTATTCAAAAACTACAAAACATTGCTAAAAGAAATCAAAGAAGATATAAACAAATGGAAGGACATTCCACATTCATGGATGGAAGACTAAACATTGTGAAGATATAAATTCTACCCAAATTGATTGATAGATTCAATGCAATTCCAATCAAAATCCCATAACCTTACTCCACAGAAATAAAAAAGTCAATTACCAAATTTATTTGGAAAGGGTAGGGGTCCCAAATAGACAAAAGCATCCTTAAAAAGTAGAGCGAAGTCAGAGGATTCATGATTCCTGACTTTGAAGTTTATTATAAAGCTACAGCAGTCAAAACAGCATGGTATTGGCATAAAGATAGTCGCATTGCTCAATGGAATCGAATTGAGGGTTCAGAACTAGACCTTCACCTCTCTGATCAACTGATTTTTGATAAGCCTACCAAGTCCACTTTTCTGGGACCGAACAGTCTCTTCAAAAAATGGGAGAACTGGATAGCCATAACCAAAAGAATGAAAAAAGACTCCTATCTCACACCCTATTCAGGAGTCAATTCAAAATGGATCAAAGACCTAAATTTAAGACCATAAACTCCTAGAAGATAATTCAGGCAAAAGACTTGAATAGATATTTTTCTAAAGAAGAAATATAAATGGTGAAAAAACACATGAAAAAATGTTCAACATCACCTATTCACTGTTGGGAGGACTGTAGAATGGTACAGACCCTATGGAAGTCTGTTTGGTGGTTCCTAAGGAAGTTAGATTTACCAAGTGACCCGGCAATACCACTGCTAGGTATATACCCAGAAGAACTGAGAGCAGTGACACAAACAGACTCTACACATCAGTGTTCATAGCGACGTTATTCACAATTACCAAAAGATGGAAACAACCCAGGTGTTCATCAACTGAAGAATGGATGAACAAACTGTGGTAAATACACATGATTGAATATTATTCAGCTGTAAGAAGAAATGAAGTCGTGAAACATATGACAACGTGGATGAACCTGGAAGACACTATGTTTAGTGAAGCAAGCCAGGCACAAAAAGACAAATATTGTATGATTTTGCAATTATGAACTAAATATAATGAGCAAACTCATGGAGTAAATAGCTACAATATAAGAAACCAGAGAAAAGAATGTGGTTAGAGAATGGAAAACTGAGGTTTAATTTGCACAGAATTGGTAAAAATGTTGCTTGTAAATGTTTGGAAATGAATAGAAATTGTGAAAGTACATCATAGGATTTGTAATTAGTAACGCTAACATATGGGTATGATAGTGGTTTGTTTTTTGTTTTTCTTTTTTTTTTTTGAGTATTGAAAATGCTCTAATATTGATCAAAGGGATCAATGTGTAACTTGGTGATTATACCAAATGCCATTGATTGTACACTTTAGATAAGTTATATGGTTTATGAACAAAAAAATAATAGGGTAGGTTGGGGGAAAATATACCAAATGTAAGAAATAGAATATAGTTAGTAGCAATACTCTTGAGGATGCTCTTTTATAAATTATGTTTCACAAAATGCAAGTTCACAACTTTTACTATACACTTATTGTTTATGTGCGTTCATGTATGAATGATATACTTCAATAAGTTGTTTCTAAAATGAAAAAAGGTCATGAGCCTCACCTTCCTATGCAGGGTTGAAGGAAATTGTCTCCAAAAATGAAACTTCAAATAAATTTATTTATTCCTTTATTTAGCATATTTTTATTAACACTCACTATGTCCAGGACTCTGATCTATGAACAAAATAGTTGTCCCTGTTCTCTCTTATGACAGTCTTTGTGATTTTCATATATCTACATTTAAATGGAGCTCAGCAATCATGTATAAGGATAGCATGGAAAAAAAATTTCACTGACACTTGCCTTCACTATTAACTCCTCACCCTTCTTTGAAACCTTTTGCCCTTTCAGCCTCCTTGTCTTCTATAAGTAACAGTTTTAAGCCCCAGTAAACTGGCCCAAAGGCAAGGAGGTAAAGGAGAGTGGGAGGGCCGAAAAGGTTAGCAGGATTCCTCTCCAACCATCAGTTATTTTTTAAAAAAGAATGACTGTAAATTTAAAACCTGCATTAAAATAACCTGCTATTGGGGCCGGCTCAATAGCCCAGTGGATAGGTTGCCAGCATACCACATGGGAGGCCCTGGGTTCGATTCCCGGGGACCTCTCCTAGCGGGCAGACCGCCTTGAGAATGGCAAGCCACCATGGGCGGGCCAGAGCCGCCGTGGGCAGGGCAACAAGCTGCCACGGACAAGGCAAGAGCCGCCACGGGCAGGGCAGGTTGCCCGCGGATGGAGCGCAGCCAGCCACCCGCGAACTGAAGCAAGCGCCAGCTGTGAACGGACGCAGAGACCGCCCACAAGCGGGGAAAGCCGCGCCTGCGCAGTGACCACTCTCGGCGCGTCCCCGCAGCGGGGGGAAGGGGAGATATGTAATAAAATAAATAAATCTTTAAAAAAAATAAATAAATAAAATAAAATAACCTGCTATTCAGAATCAATACCCTCAGCCATTTGGAAAACAGCACAGCAATCAAGGATAAACTTGCACCGAAGTTTTTCTTCTTTAAATACTTTTACAGAATTAAACTACCCCATCAGCTCCCTGGGGAGATCCTAAATCCCTCTTACTAATGACTCCCTTGAGTTGGTTTCTGGCTCCACTTCTGATTCTAATCCACCCATAGAGGAGGGACAAGGGGGAGATCCAGCAATTCCAGGAAAGAAAATGCCTCATGATATTAAGACTTCCTTTATTATTTTTTTCCTTTATTACTGTTCTTATTTTGCTTTGCCGTAAATCTAGTTTAAAGGTAACAAAGTTCACCTGGACCTGCTAGAAAATGCTAGAAAAATGAAAGGGCTTGAAATATGGCAAAAGTAAGATTGCTAAGGCTCTCACAAATATTCTTGCCTCCAGTTTGCAAATTATAGATACTGCTTCTGCTTTTGATTTTGTGATCTGCCTTGGTAAAGACACTCTACATATATACAAAATCTATATTGTGCCTGTCTGTCTGTGAGCTGTCAAATGATGTTGCACTTGCTAATTCAGGGACTATTTATCTTTGTGTTTATGCTCCAACAAAAATGATGGCTGTTTAATTATACCACAAATGGGTTTTGCCAGCCAATTGCATGGCAGATGTTATTTACTCCCTGAACAACTGTCAAAAGACCAAAGCAGTACATCTAACAAATCAAAATGCACTGTATTGAGCTACATTATACAAGCAGCACTCAAGATCATCTAGTTACAAGCTTTCTTTTAAAGTAATGATGGGAGGGACAGGGGCCTTGGGTATAATAGCCAGCTAGAATTCTGCTTGTCAATGATTAAGTAGGATGAAAAGAGATGTAACTGGGTAGATTGTACCTTGAGTGGGAAACATAACTGTCAATAAACATATTTTAATTCTTCAAATTTGCTAAACTAAATGTATTAGAGCACCCATGAAAGGATTCCATGATGGCAGATGGGGAAATGGAAACACCCATCTTCTCTATTCATATGGTGACTGAGCTGTAGTCACTGAAACATATTTTTCCCACAAAATTTATGAATGCTATAAAGATGGATAGAATGTCTTTAGCTGGATTGTACCATAATTTGAATCTAGGAAGCATGGTCACAATAAACTTGTTCTGTGTATTGTTTAAACTTTTCTAAGCTTGTGGGAGCATTTTATTATGTGTAATCCTTCAAATAAAACTTGCCAGGGAGCTCTGCTGTGGCTCTCTTTTATGTAGTGTGCTGGTTTCATGCCAAGGTTTTTAATAAGGAGAGAAAATAAGAACTCTTAAAAGTTTAAAGCCCAATAATCTAGGAGCTAAAATCTGATTAAGTGTAAAATAAACTTTGTGCAATTAAATGATTCAGTGGCAGATAAAATGGAATCAGAGTCCAGGAAGTAACTCTTACCCAATTAATTTTGTATACGCCAACAAATTGGGACAATGTGTCTCTTTTTTTTTAAAGATTTATTTATTTTATTACATATCTCCCCTTCCCCCCTGCTGTGGCAACGCGCCGAGAGTGGTCACTGCGCAGGCGTGGCTTTCCCCGCTTGTGGGCGGCTTCTGCATCCGTTCACGGCCGGCTTTCAGTTCGCGGGTGGCTGGCTGCGCTCCATTCGCGGGCGACCTGCCCTGCCCGTGGCT
>PVKH010036114.1:0-11638 GCA_004027955.1 Chaetophractus vellerosus
CTGGGGCCGCTTTGGGGCGGCCCTGACAGTGATGGGGGACATGAATGGGGACAAGCTGACGGACGTGGCCATCGGGGCCCCGGGGGAGCAGGAGAACCGGGGCGCTGTCTACCTATTTCATGGAACCTCAGGGCTGGGCATCAGCCCCTCCCACAGCCAGGTGAGGCTTGGTCACTGTTCTTATCATGACAGTACCCTCTTTGCAGATCTGTCCCCTTCACAGCTGCCAGATCAGTTGTCCCAGGACTCTTTTCCAGAATTGTCAAAAATAATAACACACTTCACAGAAACTTCACAGAAACAGTCTTCTAGATGAATTCTCACCACAATTATAAGCGGTGCATGGGGGTGGTCGTCACCCCCACTTTACAGAAGAGGAGTGCGAGGCCCAGAGATTACAAATGGTGAGCTGGAGGTGTTGGGACACAGGCGTTCCTGTCCTCCGAATCACAATCTGGGTAGAGTGACCACCCATCCTGGTTTGCCCAGGTTTGTCCCAGTGTTTCGCACTGAAAGTCCCCCATACTGGGAAGCCACCACCATTAGCACCCTACCAGGACTGCCAGCTCCTGGATGTTCGACTCGTGAAGGACCTACCCTCAGAAGGGCCGCCTAATGTTCTGCTGTTGCCATCTTGAAAGTCTTCATTTTTGAATAAGGGATCCTGCTTCCCCCCCTCCCCCTCCCCCCACACACACTGGGTCCTGCAAATTCTGTAGCTCATCCCCGAAACCCTGGCCTCCCAAACTGCTTTCCTCCCTGTTTCCTGGCAGAGGGAGCGCACCCGTGGCTCCACCCTCGCCTGCGTTCTATCCTCTGGCGCTGCAGTAGGGAAAGCTGAGGCTTTGTCTTCTGGCCTCCAGTCTCTTCACCAATAGGGGCTCTGATTCAACTGGTCTGAGGATGATGCCCCAGGTTTCAACCCTCTTATTCTCTGTCCATCCATCAGTCCATCTTATCTTTTTTCTTTTGGAGCATTTTAAAGTAAGTTGAAGCATCAGTCTACATCTCCCAAATGCTTCAGCCTGTGTATCATTATTACATTTCAGTGTTTGTTTACAGCTCTCTTTTAGCTAAAATTTATGGCTGAAATGCTTAAATCTTTAGTGTCATTATGCATTCAATGAGTTTTTTTAAAGGAACTTTTAATTTTGAAATAATTTCAAACTTACAGGACATTTGCAAATATAATACAAAATCTGTACAGAGAACTCCAATACACCCTCCCAGATATGCAGATCCACCAACTTTTTTTTTTTTTTTTTAGGAGGTACAAGAGATTGAACCCAGGACCTCATACCTGGGAAGCAGGCACTCAACCACTGAGCTACATCCACTCCCCAAGGAGAGTTGGTTTTTCATTTGCATGTTTGTTTTGCTTTTAGGAGGTACCAGGGATCAAACCTGGCACCTCGTACATGGGAAACAGGCTCTCAACCACTTGAGCTACATCCACCAGATGCACCAACTTTTAACATTTACCACACTTGCCAAATCATTCTATCTGTCCATCTTCTATCCGTTTATCTGTCTGTCTCTCTTCAATGAGTTTCATAATTGCATATACCTGTGTAACCCACACCCTGTCAAGATACCAACCATAGCCTTCACCCTAGAAAGTTCCTTCCTGCCCCTTTCCAATCGATTCCTATTCCCAACCCCATTCCAGCGGCAACCATGGTTCTGATTATTTTCCACTGCAGATTAATTTTGCTCCTTCTAGAACTTTATATAAATGGAATAATACAGTATGTCAATCCCAGACTTTTTTTACAAGCTCTTTAGATGCAGTCAAGGCTGAGAATTGCTGCCTTCCTTGCTTCTCACTGCATGGCAGAGCCTCTTTCCACAGTCGTGTGACTCCTCGAATTATGTTTCTTTTCATTGGTGCTTATTATCTCACTCTGTAAATGGGGTTTGAGGACTCTGGTTTTATTATATTTTTATTACAGAACTTTTATATGCTTGTTGCATAAATGTTAAGCTCTAGTGCCCTCATCCCCACCATAAGTCACCCTCCAAAGGTAGACAGAATTAAGGGAAAACTACTTCCTAAGTCCACTTGGGCACATGCGTGTGTGCACACACACACAAAGACTTTGGAGTTAAAAATAAATATAAAAAGGATTATACTATCCTACTATTTGCATTTTTTTTGTTACATATCCCGCCCCCCTTTCTGCTTGCTCTTGCTGTGTGTCCATTCTTCTGTGTTTTTCTATGTCTGCTTCTTGTCTCCCCCTGTTTTTGCGGCGACGCACCGAGTTGGCCCTCCATGGAGGCGGCTCGCTCCGTCCGTGGGTGGCTCCATTCCGTTTTCATGGGCAGCAGTGCTCCGTGTTTGGCGGGCTGCCCGGCTTCCGCGCTTTGCAGGTGGCAGCTCCGTGTTTCACGGGTGACTTTGCCATGCCCATGGGGGCTCCGCCCTGCCCGTGGCGGCTTTTTGCCCTGCCCACGGCGGCTCTGCTCCGCCCACGGCGGCCTGCCTTTCTCAAGGCCCTCTGCCCGCTCGGAGAGGTCCCCGGGAACTGAACCTGGGGCCTCCCATGTGGTATACCGGCGCTCTTATCCACTGAACTATCTAGCCGGCCCCTACTGTTTGCATTTTTCACTCACGTTTTCCCTCTGATCAGAACTGGGAATGCCGGTGTTTGGACCAGCAAGCATTCCGTGGGTCTACCAACTACCACACTGTGTGTAATTTCAAAACAAACCTTCCTCCCAATAGAACACAGTAACTTTTTCTTAAAAATTTTTGAGGTCTAACATACATGCACAAAGTACACAAATGAGTTTTTACATATGTCTAAGCCCAAGTAACCATCACCTAGATTAGCATATAACACATTTCCAGCATCCTTTATTTCCCTGTGCTTCCTTCCAGTTGACAATGTCACTTAAAATTTTAAAAAATTTATTATTTGGCTGTTATTTTTCAGTGTTGCTCTTGCACATGATCTAAAGAGTTAAACAGTTCTAAGAGGCTCATTATGAAAAAATAACTTCCACATCCATACTGTGAGTTCCTCTTCTTCTGAGGAAACTATCTTAGGTTCTTTCATTGATTCTCCACACTTCCAAATAACATGTTTGTTTTGCTACTTCTTGGTTTTTATTTTAGCATTGACTTCCCACTCTGAGAAGTGAAGATTGAGCCCTCTTTCAGTTCCCCTCTTGCCACACATTAACACATCTTCCATTCCCTGCCCTTTTGCCCCATTCACTCCTTGTATTTATAGGATAATTTTGGTTACATCAATATCCAGCGTTTTCAGTATTCTGACCATGTAAGTGATATTCAGCTGTGCCAAATGGTATACTACATTACCTCTCCTTTCCTATAAACCTTTTTGTTTTTCCTGGAAAACCCAAGTAATTGATGGAAACTTTGGGTATCGCCTCAAGTTTGTGATCTAAAGGCGAATAGACCTCTTAATTCCTTAAGAAGTTGTGGGAGGTGAGACTTGAGTGGAGCCCAGAGAACCTTTATTTGGGTTACCCTGGGTCACACACTTCCTTATTCTTTCCTTCTCCTTTTCTCCCCTGCTCTTTTCTGCTCTCAGCGAATTGCAGGATCCCAGCTCTCCCCCAAGCTCCAATATTTTGGTCAGTCACTGAGTGGGGGCCGAGACCTCACAATGGATGGACTGGTGGACCTGGCCATAGGGGCCCAGGGGTACATGCTGCTGCTCAGGTGAGAATCCCTTTTGGCACATCAGCTGTCCTCCCTTGAAGGAGCCTCTTTGCTGTCTGAATATCCCTGATGGGCTTCTGGTTTCCCTGTAGATCTCAGCCGGTGTTGAAAGTCATGGTAACCATGGACTTCACACCCAAGGAAGTGGCAAGGAAGGTGTTTGAGTGTCGTGATCAGGTGGTGAGGAATCTGAACGCTGGAGAGGTCAAAGTCTGCATCCGTGTCCGCAAGAGCATGGGGGACAGGCTGAGAGAAGGTGAGGCTTGGTGGGTAAGTCTCAAGAGGTTAAATGACTGGGGACATTGATGGGCAGCCCTGCCATGTCTGCCCAGCCTTCTGGCAGTCCAGAGCTCAGGTTTCAAAGAATCTGACAAGCAGAGGCCTAGGAAACTACACCAAAGGAAGCGTGTGATCCTCACTCTCTCAGTTCCCCAAAGAACCCAGAATCCCGCACCTAACCAGAGTTTTCTATCAGAGAGAACTCATTTAAAAGGGAGGCTGAGTTGAAGCGAAACACAAATTCGCAAAACATTCAGGCATGCATTTTATCACAACCAACTTGAATTCTTCCTTTTCTTTGTGCCTGTTCCCAAACAATGTCATGGTTCTTGGGGTGGGGAAATAGTAATGATGGTACCGGAAAGAAATAGGGGGAAGGGAGGAAAATAAAATTAGCTTTCCAGCAGCAATCTTACTAGGCTGAGGAGACAGCAGTCAAAGTTTGGGACAGCTAGTATGGCTGGAAATTGAGGGTCAAAGTCCTGGAGAGTAGGAAATTGCAGAGAAAGTGCCCCAAAATCTATATAGAAATTCCTCTGAAGTCATTGGCTGACTTGCATGCCCAGGTCAATACTCTTAAGAAATCCAGTAGAAAACAGCAATTGGGAAGCTAAAAAACTGACAGAGACTTCAGCATCTTCCAGTGCTACAAAGATAGAGATTTGAGAAGGCCTTTAGTTTTTCCATTGAGACAATTGGCCAGAAACTATGAGAAACAATAGACAACAGAAATAGACCCATAGGTGATTCAGAGATTAGAGTTATCAGTTGGGAATTTATTTATTTTTAAAAGAATTTATTGAAGTACATCATTCATACATGAACATACATAATCTATAAGTGTTCGGTAAACATTGTGAACTTACAAAATAAACAAGCATAACACCATACAGGGCTCCCACACATCCCCCCCCCACCCCTGAAACACCCTGCATTGTTGGGAAACATTTGTTAACAAATCATGAAAGAGCATCATCACAGTATTACTACTAACTATAGTCTGTATCTTCCTCCCCTATACATTTCTTTAAAGAATTTATTTATTTATTTATTTACTTACTTTTATCAATTTTTACCCCCCCCCCCATTTTTGTTGTTTCTGTGTCCATTCACTGGGCAACTCTCTGTGTTCATTTCCTGCCCTCTCTTCTCACCCTTCTCCTCCTGTCTTCATTGGGATTTGATCCTCAGAATCTCTGATGTGGGAGAGAGGCATCCTACCACCTGTGCCACCTTAGTTCCTGGTTTTTCGGTGCATCTTGTCTTGGCTCTTCCTTGTGTCACTCTCCTGTTACGTCATAATCTTGCTGCATGGCTCGTGGGGCCTGACAGTACACCTGTGGACGGGGATTGATGGCTCACCCGCTCACAGGGCCTGGCAGCGCACCTGCCACAGGGCTTGGTGGTCCACGTGCCTTCTATATTTTTCTTTTTTAAATTTTTACCGGGAGGTCCTGGGGATTGAACCCAGGTCCCTCCATATGGGAGATGGATGCCCAACCACCCAAGCCACGTCTGTTCCCCTGCTATATCTCTTAAGGTTGACCAAAGATACTCAAAGTTACAGTCTTTTCCCATACAGGATGGTCATATAATAAATCAGGCTTGGTTTATCACCAGCATTCTGAAAACCAGACCTGGGGAGAAAAACTATGTCTGGGGACACATGCGTGGTTTCTAATATAGTGAATGTTTAACCTACCCTGATTATCACAAAATCAGGTCAGCAAGAATATTCACAAACAGGGATTTAGATAAGTACAATTACTATCTTCAAGAAAATAGAAGAAAGGGTGAAAAGTTTCAGCAAATACCTGGAAGCCATAACAAAATTTACTAGCAGCAAAGAGAAACAATAGACAATAGAAACAGATCCACATTTAATTAATTAGAGTTATCAGATAAAGGATTTTAAATAATGTATTAGTCAGCCAAAGGGGTGCTGATGCAAAATACCAGAAATCGGTTGGTTTTTATAAAGAGTATTTATTTGGGGTAGAAGTCCACAGTTACCAGGCCATAAAGTATAAGTTTCTTCCCTCACCAAAGTCCATTGCCATGTGTTGGAGCAAGACAGCTGCCAACATTTGCCAGGGTTCAGGCTTCTTGGGTTCCTCTCTTCCCAGGGCTCCATTTCTCTCCAGGATCAGCTCCTCTGTTTCCTCTACAAGGCCAGCTGTAGACTCTCAGGTGAATGGCTCATCTCTTTTCCAGGGGCCTTCTCTCTTTCCTCAGGACCAAGCTCTCTTACTTCCCTGGGCTCCAGCTCAAGACTCCAACATCAGAACTCCAATTCAAAACTACTCCAGTTCAAAACTACTCTGTCCTTTGCCATGTCTTTTATCTTTGAGACCCCACCCACCAAGGGGTGGGGCTCAACACCCTACTGACATGGCCCAATTAAATTCCTAATCATAATTTAATCATGCCCAGATGAACAGATCAGTTTACAAGCATAATCCAATATCTATTTTTGGAATTCATAACTATATCAAACTGCCAAACTGCTACAAACTACAATTAATATCTTCTAGAAAATAGAGGAAGAGATAGAAGACTTCAGCAAAGACCTGGAATGCCTGAAAAAGAATCAAACATAAACTCTAGAGTGAAAAAGACAATGACTGAAATTAAGAATTCAATAGATTTAATACAGATTAGAAGCAGAACAGTAGATTAGTGAAATGGAAGACAGGTCAATTGAAAGTATTCAGAGTAATACAGACAGAGACAAAAATACAGAAAAAAGCATAAAAGATGTGGAACATGATTAAAGATCTAACAAATGTGATTGGAATCATAGAAGGAGAGGTACAAGAGAATAAGAAGGAAGCAATAGTTAGAGAAATGAGGAAAGACATCAAGATTCTCTACAAAATCAAAGGAGGTTAAATATAAAGAAAACCATACCAAGGTATCTTATAGTCGAATTGCTGAAAAGCAAAGAAAGAGAGAAAAATCTTAAAAACAGCCAGGAAAAGACAATTAACTCTCTAGTATTTATTGAACACTTACTACGTGACAGGCACTGTACTAGATGCTTTATAGGCATTATTTCATTTAATCTTCATTATTGGAAAGGTACAATTATTATCCTCACTTCACAGTTAAAGAATTGAGTCTCGAAAAGGTTAGATAACATGCTCAAAGTCATACAGCTGGGGAGCAATGGAGCTGGGCTTCAAACCCCCATGTGTCCGGGTCCAAAGCCTGGGTTCCTCAACGCCATGCTACTCTGCCCCTTCAGGTGAAATCCAGAGCATTGTCACTTATGACCTGGCTCTGGACCCTGGCCGCCCAAACCCCCGCGCCATCTTTGCTGAGACAAAGAATAGCACACGTACGCAGACTCAGACCTTGTTGCTGACAGAGAAATGTGAGACTCTCAAGCTACAGTTACCGGTGAGCAGGCGGGGGGCCAGACTCCCGGGTCCTCCAAGCATGGGGTGGGCTTGCGAAGTTGAGGAGGGCCGACCCCCAAACCCCATTGTCTCTCAGGGTTGTTTAGAGGACTCAGTGACCCCCATCACTCTGCGCCTCAACTTCTCTCTGGAGGGGAAGCCCTTGTCTTCCTTTGGGAATCTCCGGCCGGTACTGGCTGTGGATGCTCAGAGACTCTTCACAGCCCTGGTGAGTGCTGCAGTTGGGACCTTGTGGGGCCAGGGAAAAGGTCAGAGGCCAAGATGGTTGAAGCTTGTTTAATTTTATTCCATAGAATTTTACTTTAACATTTCCTGTCATTGTTTCATTTCACATCATTTCATTATTATTTTTTTTCTTTCACTTCATTTTACAGTTCCCCTTTGAGAAGAACTGTGGCAACGACAGCATCTGCCAGGATGACCTCAGCATCACCTTCACTTTTATGAAGTGATTATCTTTTCCTTATCACCTTCTCCAAACCTCCACCACAACCAGACCCACTGTTCCTTTCCTGGCCTTGGAGGGAGGCTGGCATGGAGCAGCTTCTTGGGTGCTGCTCATGGAACACAGGTCCCCGGTGGCTGCCCCATCTACTGCCTTCCTTTCCAAGCCCCTGTCTTCCCTCAGCCAAGCGGACCTGCCATAGGGAAGCCCTCAGGGCCTCGTGGTTTCTCTTGCTCTGCCCACAGTGTGTACACCCTGGTGGTGGGCGGTCCCCGCGACCTCAACGTGACGATGACAGTGAGAAACCAGGGTGAGGATTCTTACAGGACTCAGGTCGCCATCTTCTACCCACCCGGCTTGTCCTTTCGGAGGGTGTCAGAGGCTCAGGTAGCTGAATCCGACCCTGTCTGACCTTTGCTTTCCCCTCCCCTGTGGCCGGTGGCAGACTTTCCCAGTAACCCTGCTCCCTCGCCTTCCAGAACCAGCGCTCGCAGCGGTCCTGGCGTTTGACCTGTGACTCGGGTCCCCCCGCCGAAGGGTCTGGGGACCTGAAGAGCAGCAGCTGCGGCATAAACCACCCCATCTTCCCCGACAACTCAGAGGTCAGGCCTGCGGGCTCCTCTCCTTTCCTCCCTTGTCTTCTGGAATTTTTCTCTTCTTTGTTTCTCAGTGGAAGTTCCTTTTTTAAAAAGAGCTTTATTGCGATGTGATTCGCATCCCATACTATTCATCCATTTAAAATGCACAATTCAATAATCTCAATACATTCACAGAGTTCTGCATTCAGCACCACAAGCAATTTCAGAACAGTTTGTTTAGGAGGCACCCGGTAATGAACCCGGGATCTTGTGCATGGGAAGCAGGCGCTCAACCGCTGAGCTACATCCGCTCCTCTCAGAACATTTTTATTACCTCAAGAAGAGACCCCATGCCACTTAGTCATCACCCCCCATCCTCCTATTGCCCCAGCAGTAGGCAACCAATAACCCATTTTCTGTCTCTACTGATTTGCTTTTCTGGATATTTCATATAAATGGAATCAAACAATGCGTGGTCCTTGAGACTGGCTTCCTTCACTTAGCATGATGTTGTCGAGGGTCATCCATGTTGTAGAATGTGTCAGAACTTCTTTCCTTTTCATGGCTCAGTAATATTCCATTGTATGGACATACCACATTTTGTTTCATCAGTTGATGGATATTTGGGCTGTTACGTCTCTTTTCTTAGTCACTGTTTTTCCTTTCTCCAACTCCAGGCCACCTTTAATATCATGTTTGATGTGGATTCTCAAGCTTCCCTTGGAAACAAACTGCTCCTCAAAGCCAATGTGACCAGGTACGCTGTGCCTGGCCTCCCACAAGCATCCTCCCACCCCATGGGGCCTCAATCCCTTACCCACCTTGGGTGGGCCTTTGCTCTCTTCCCACTGGGTTTCCTGAAGCTCATTCATTTATTCAACAGACACTGATTGGGGGAATGGGTGTAGATCAGTGGTTGAGCACCTGCTTCCCACGTACGAGGTCTCGGGTTCATTCCCTGGTACCTCCTCAAAAAAACAAAACAAAACACGCCCCCCCCCAAACAAAACAAACAAACAAACAAAACAAACACTGATTGAGCACCCAGCATCGGGCACCACACTCCGTGCTGGAGAGACGGGTGTGGTTCCTGCCCTCCCGGAGTTTATAATTCAGCAGCAAAGATCGGCAAGTACATCGGGGATTTCAACAGAGTATGAAATGAGGGGTTGCATGGGGGCACGGACAGTGTTCTTGCGAGCTTGGTGTTTAAAGAAGATCCCCGCAGGAGATCTATTTAGCCTGTGAGTTAGCCATGTGAGGGCATGAGCCGGGGGTGGGCACGAAGGCAGAAAGAAGGCAAGAAAGACTGGCGCGTGTTTAAGGAATGGACGCTCAGTCTGGCCCCAGCACCCTGGCAGGATTTAGGCAGTTGGTGGAGGGGAGATCTGGGCTGGAGAGGTGGGCTGTGGCCGTGTCATGAAAAGACTGACTGGGGGTATTTGGGAACTTGCCGTTCAGCCTCTGGGAGGATCACTCCCTAGAGGGCTTGGTGTGGGGGCAGTTTTGAATGCAAGGGCACCAGCTGGGAGAGGCTGCGGCTGACCTCCAGGGGAGAGGAGATGGGCCTGGGGGCTGGAGAGTAGTGAGGCTGAGGGCAGGGATGGCAGGGCTTGGTGACTGATGGCAGGGGAGGAGGAAGGAGAGGGCAAGGCTGAGTCTCCAGAGCGCTCTCTTTCCCTTCAGTGAGAACAACATGCCCAGGACGAACAAAACGGAATTCCAGTTGGAGCTGCCTGTGAAATACGCTGTCTACATGGTGGTCACCAGGTGAGGGCTTCCAGGGCCTTAGCTCAGCCTTCACTCCCGGGCCGGACACGGGCATCCCGTAGCTGTGTGTGTGAGCCTGCGCTCGGGTGTGCGTGTGTGCTGACGGGCACCTGTGTGCATCTGTGTCTGTGGGCGTGGACCTGCGTTTGCACATGTGTGTGTGTTTACACATGCATCCCTGTGTGTCTGACACACTTCACCCCCTTCACACCATCCCTCGCTCCACGCTGACGTGTCCCTCCCCCCTTTCACACTTAGCCCTAGAGCCTGTCCCAGGGCACCCCTGATGCTCTGTCGCCTCCTGCCCCTTTTCCTTCTTTCAGCCTTGAGAACTCCACCAAATATCTTAACTTCACAGCCTCAGAGAACAGCAGCCGCCTGATGGAGCATCACTATCAGGTCCTGGCAGGGGGCTGGGGGTGGGGGGTGGGGGGCATTGATGTGACGGGAACGCATGCATAAGGCGCCTACTGTGTGCTGGGCACTGTCCCCAGCCCCTTTCACTCTATCCACACACAAGCCCATGCAGATGTATTTGCACACACACATATATAATTAAGTACTGTCACGCCAAATCTGGGTGGTGGATGCTACTGTCACCCCCAGTTTACAGATGAAGCAACAGGTACAGACAGGTTTAAAAAAAAAACCATGCCCGAGGCTGCACAAGAGCCGGGACTTGGTCCAGCCTGCCTGGCTTCGAATGTGTGTGTTTCACCCACTCCACTGCCCCCGGGAGGCATCAGGGCCTTATCCGGCGTGGAAGACTGTAGGCAGCGGGGAGGTGGATTCCAGGAGCTGGTGGGGGCAGACAGGCCCAGAGCCTGGGACCCCCACCCTAAGCGCCCCCTCCCCTCCTTGCAGTTCAACAACCTGGGGCAGAAGAGCCTGCCCATCAGCGTGCTCTTCTGGGTCCCCAGCCAGCTGAACCAGGAGACAGTGTGGGCCCATCCCCAGGTCACCTTCTCCCAGGTGAGCTGCACAGGGCCTGAGGGGCGAGCCCAGCACCTCCCTGCCCAGCGCTGGACTGTCCTAAAATCTCTCTCCCCTGTGAACTTGGGAGCCACGTCTGGCCCCCTCTGAGACCCAGGCAGCCTCGCCTTTCCTTGAGGATGGACCCAGGAGCCACCGCTTCTCCCTCTTCTCACTGTGCCTCTCTCGCCTCAGAATGTCTCCAGTCTGTGCCGCACAGAGAAAAGAGCCCCCCCTGGCTCTGACCTCCTGGCCGCGATGAAGAAGACCTCAGTGCTGGTGAGGACGAGCCCGGCCCCTGCCCCGGGCGCGTGGGCTGCAGCCCAGCGCCCTTGGTCACCCCCCTTCTCTCCTACCTGCCCCAGAACTGCTCCGTCGCTGTCTGCCTGAGAATCCAGTGCGACATCCCGGCCTTCGGCATCCGGGAAGAATTCAATGTCACCCTCAAAGGCAACCTCTCATTTGACTGGTTTGTCAA
>PVKH010036115.1:0-11649 GCA_004027955.1 Chaetophractus vellerosus
AAGAGAGCGGAGACTCAACCTGAGTCATGCCTCAGTGACGTAGTCCAAATAAAAGGGTCTCATACCCACAGGAATGGATTAGTTCAAAAACAGAATCTTTTTCTTTTTGGGATTCATAAAAGAACTTCAAACTGTCACAGCACTATTGCTAAACACGTAATGGAGATCCAAGAAATAGAATTATTTCCCCCAACTCTGCTGTCTGAATCTTCAAGTAAAAAACATAAAGATTCTATTTTCCAGCATATGGTATTATTCCGAGTTTGTATAATTATTTCTTTATTATATAAAGGTGGAAAATACCAATTAGTTGTTGATCACCAGAGAATCCATTAAATGTTCCTAGGAGTTTAAGTAAATTTCTAACCCTCACAGTATAGAAAGCAAAACACAGACAGTAAAGAGAAGCAGCAGAAGGCAGTGGTTAAGAGCATGCATCTGAACCCAGGAGCCTGACTGCCTGGGTTGGAGTCTTGGCTCTGAGACATACCAGCTGTCTTTGCTCCTCAGCCAGTTACTTAACCTTAGTGCACCTCATCATACCAGTACCTACCTCAGAGGATTGTCCTTAGGTTAAATGAGTTAATATTTACAAAAGGCTTATAACAGTGCCTGGCACATAGTTAGCATGTTAAATAAAGTAAAGCAATGATTTGCAATTATCTAGTCCACAAAAATGCCCACAGGCAGTAGACTATTTCACTATCTTTCCACACAGTTGTCTGTAACACAGTAACAGTGCAATTTAAAGCACTTTGCAAGTACAACCTGAAAAATATTAGAATATTAAAATTATTTCCTGGGGAGCAGATGTGGCTTATGCAGTTGAGTGCCCGCCTCCCACATGGGAGGTACTGGGTTTGCCTCCTAAAGAAGACAAACAATGAGCAAACAACGAGCAAAAACAATGATCAGACAATGTGCAGACAATGAGAAAAACAACAACAATAAGCAGACAATGAGCAAAAACAAAACAAAACAAAAAAATGAGCAGGAAGTGGATGTGGCTCAAGCACTTGAGTGCCCACCTCCCACATAGAAGGTCCTGAGTTCAGTTCCCAGTGCCTCCTACAGAAAAAACAAACAGAAAATGAGCAGACAATGAGTACAAAGAATGAGCCAAAACCAACAAGCAAACAGAGGAGGGAACCATCTGGGGAGAGTGGCGATTGCTTCTTGCTTTTATCCTGATTTCAGTTAGCCCTGGGAAGTGGTTCTCAAACTTAAGTGTGCATCAGAATCACCTAGAGGGCTTGGTCATACACAGATTATTGGGTGTCCCCCACCCCATTCTAACTCAATGGGTCTGTGATGGGGCCCGAGAATTTACATTTCTAATAAATTCTCTTGTGATGCTGATGCTACTGCACCAGGAGCCACATTTTGACAATGACTGGCCATTTCATTCAGTTTCTAATCTTTGGATGCATGCA
Organism: Chaetophractus vellerosus; assembly: GCA_004027955.1. Lineage (NCBI taxonomy): Eukaryota > Metazoa > Chordata > Mammalia > Cingulata > Chlamyphoridae > Chaetophractus > Chaetophractus vellerosus. The sequence goes on from PVKH010036115.1 coordinate 1,434, forward strand.
AACTCTGTGAACCAGCCAAAGGCAAGAAAGGAACTGGCATTCACTGTGTCGTGCTATGCTTCAGGCTCTGTGGTAAATAGTTGTGATGGGTAGGCTCACGTGTCAACTTGGCCAAGTAATGGTGCCCAGTTGTTTGGTCAGGCAAGCACTGGCCTAATTGTTACTGTGAGGACATTTCATGGACTTAAATCATCAGTGAGTGTATTGCATATATGGCTGATGACAACTACAATCAACTGAGAAGATTGCCTTAAGTATGAGAGACGTCTCGTCCAATCAGCTGAAGGCCTTAGAAGGAGAAGTGATCTCAGCAGTCAAGAGAGAGAATTTCCATCTCTACTTCAGACAGCCAGCTACTCCGGGGGAATTCATAGGGGACCTTCTTCACAGTCCCTGGCTTGCAGCCTTCCATACAGAATTTGGACTTGTGCATCCCCTCGCATGAGACAATTTTATAAAATCTCATAATATTTACAGATGTCTCCTGTTGCTTTTGTTTCCCTAGAGAACCCTGATTCATATGGTATTTTATATTAGTTGTCTTTTAAAACTCAGACTTATGGTGTAGGTAGTTATTATATCCATTTTATATATGATAAAACTGAGACTCAGAGAGGCAAAATAAACTGCCTCAAACCAAAGTGGGTGTTCAAACCAGGGCTATCTGACTCCAAAATCCTTATTCTTTTCCCATTATTCTATGCTGGGTCACAGAAGAATAAGCTAATTGTTACCATAAATGATTACCTAGGCTACATTTTTCTAGAACTGCTTTACTGAATCAGCTTTGGACGTAATTCAAGAGTTCTGGAATGAGAGACCAGAAAGCCCCTGTTTCAGTTTGTTGTGCAACAAGTACACCAAAACGTAATGGCTTAAAAGAACAATGTATTATTTCTCAGGTTTCTGCTGGTCTTGCCTGAGCTCACTGGTGCTACTGCAGGCAGACGGTGGAACTGCTGGGGCTGGCTGGTGAAGGCCGGCCTGACTCACATGCATAGAGTCTCAGCTGGGAGGGCTGGAATGGACGACTGAGTTGCTGGGTTTCTCTCTCCATAGTGACCTTTAAAAATTTTTCCCCCTTATTTTTAAAGGAGCTTTAGATCACATAAATGTTATATTGAAAATATAGGGGACTCCCACACATGCTCCCCCCACCTCCTCTCACATTTTTCCTTATTAATAACATCTTTCATCAGTGTGGTACATTTGTTACAATTGAACACATATTGAAGCACTGCTACTAAGCATGGTGTATTAGTCAGCCAAAGGAGTGCTGATGCAAAATACCAGAAATCGGTTGGTCTTTATAAAGGGTATTTATTTGGGGTAAAAGTCCACAGTTACCAGGCCATAAAGTGTAAGTTTCTCCCCTCACCAAAGTCCAATGCCACGTGTTGGAGCAAGACAGCTGCTGACGTTTGCCAGGGTTCAGGCTTCTTGGATTCCTCTCTTCCCAGGCTCTGTTTCTCTCTGGGTTCAAATCCTCTGTTTCCTCCACAAGGTCAGCTGAAGACTATGAGGCTCTCTAGGCTTTGCCTCTCTCCACAAGGCCAGCTGTAGACTCTCAGGCGAACGGCTCATGTCTTTTCCCAGGGCCTTCTCTCCTTCCTCACGACGATGCTCTCTTGCTTCCTGGGCTCCAGCTCAAGACTCCAACATCAGAACTGCTCCCTCTGTCCTTTGCCTTGCCTTTTATATTTGATTCCCCCACCAACCAAGGGGTGGGGCTCAACGCCCTACTGACATGGCCCAGTCAATGCCCTAATCATAACGTAATCATGCCCAGATTAACAGACTAGTTTACAGGCATAATCCAATATCTATTTTTGGGACTCATAGCTATATCAAACTGCCAAACTACTACACGTGGTCTACAGTTTACATTATGTTTTACACTTTGCACTGCCCAATTTTATAGGTTTTGACAAGATTTATAATGTCTTGCATCCATCATTGTAATATCATGAGGAACAGTTCCAATGTCTCCATATTGACTTTAAACTTGGGTTTCTCCATGTGATAGTGGAAACCTTCCAAGATGGTGGGAGCACAAGCTGAAGAGCTTTGAGGGCCAAGGCTCAGAAGTCACACAAGGCCATGCCACATTCTACTAGTCAAACAAGTCATGGGGCCAGCCCAGGAGTGAGGAAACAGACTCTACTTCTTAATGAGAGGAGTTGCAAATAATTTGTGGCCATTGTTTAATCCACCAGCACCCCCAAATAGTACCATCTCGTTATCGAGTTCCTTATATATTTTTAACTCTTTCATCACTTTAATTGTCTTGGATTTTATTCAGACAGATACCATCCCATCACTTCTTCTGAAGCCCCTTAGAAGAGCCCCACTACCAATGAGCATCAGGAGAGGACACTGATGAAATGAAGTTCTCACTTTTAGACTGATCCAACTCATAAGTCTTGCTTCTTGGGAAGGGGCCACGGATCCAGGGCTTCAATATTCTCTTTGCAGCCTTAAAGTTTTTAGCAATATAGAGGGATTTTATGGCTTTTTAAAATGTTAATAAAGTTGATCCAATAGATACAATTTACTTAGGGTTTGCAAGAATTCACATTAATAGGAAATTATAGAGAATAAAAAGATACCTGCAGGATCAGATTAGAAATTTTCATTCAAAATTCTTAAAAATTAGGAAACTAAGCAAGTTCATATTGATGAATGGTATAATATATTGTAAAAAGTATCATTATGTTTGTCCATCTCAAGGAAATATATTTATTCCAAGATTGTATCAGTCTGAGTCCCAGCAGGAACAGATGGCCTGTTCAATTAGGATAATTTGAGGAAAGTCTAATAAGGGAAGCCATTTTATTAGGTAAGAGCAGAGTGAGGGATACCTTAAGGAAGAGAACTGTATCTCAGGGGATACCACACTTGAAAGGAAAGGTAAGGGAGCAGGTACCAGAACCTGGAAGGAGAAGGTGGAAAAGAGGGGGTGACATAGAGAGGACGCTTTGGTCAAGGAATGGCCAGCACAAGATGACTCCACACCAAAGGTAGTGGAGGAATAACCACTCTGCCCCCACTCTCCCTCCTTCCCAACACCTGTTGGTTCTTTCCATTAGCTGAAACCCACTGGAATCCACAGGCCAGTAGAGAGCCCCCATGTAGTCTGTAAATTCATCTGTTGTGCCACAGGGCAGGGGGAGGAGGAGGGAGTCTGGCTATGGAGGGAAAAACGGAAGAGGACGAATTGCAGAGAGGTGACCAACTAGAAGGTCTAGTTGAAGCACCAAAGTGATGTATGACACCATGACATACAGTTTTCAAAAGAAGTAGATGAAATCTGCTTTTAAATCTCTTATCATGTGAGAGGGGATAAAAGGACTGGAAGTTGGAAGAAGAAAAGAGGAGAAGTTTTGTAACATGCGCAGAATCTTTGAGAAAGGAGAAGGGAGCATCAACCCCTACTTCAAGCTTTGGCAAAGAGTTTTTCCCAAGGGCCACTCAAAGAGATTCATATCTGTCCCTTTCAGTTTGGGGGACACCGTGAACATTTTGAAACACATGCTCTTGCCTGGAAAATCTAAAAAGCATTCTAACTGTCTAGAAGCACTGGTGCCAACAGACCCAGAAGTAACCCATGAGAGAGTGGCTCCAGTTAGGCACTCCTGAAAGTAATAGTTAAGTAATAACTTTCCAACTCCTCTTACCTCATCTTCTTCCTTGTGCTCCAATTCTAAAAGGGTCAGAAACTGCGGTAGTCAAGATGCGCAATGAGTCAGAGTGCTGGGTGACCAACGCTCCCTCCCCCTGCCACGCTTGGGGAGGGTAAAAGCTCAACTCTATACAAGATTGCAAGTTTGACTATGACGCAGATTTGGGTGTTTTGGCTACTAAATTGAGATCTCTTGTGAATTCAAATGCCTGGGAAGGTATGTTACCTAAGAGTATCCTGAAAAATTGTGGGTTTGCCTGAATTTTTGCATAGGATCGGTGCAAGAATTAGCCCAAAAGAACGATCCTGTGATTTTACTTTCTGTGTTCTGCTTGTTCTGCATATCTGTATATATGCTACAGAGAACAATGAGTTCCTGCTTCTTATAAGATAAGGAAGGTGGGCCTGTCCCTTCCCCTAGCCCATACATCCCCCCACCTGGTGTTTTGCTCCTTTGCAAATTCCTTTTTCTTGAAACCTTTTTTGATTCTATTCATATAAGAGTGTGTTGGAGGTTAGAGGGAGAAAGCAGTGAGGGAGAGAGCAAACAATATGATTTTGCTTATGCCCTTGATCTCCTAAGGATGATAGGGGCTCCAACATTTTGGTTGTATGAACTTGAAGTGATTAGAAGCTGTACCATACTTGATAGGAAAGCAAGTTGCTGTCAGCATGGATATTAAAAACTAATATGTCCACGTCCAAGTTTGGGGGCATATTTTAACCATATTACTTAAAGAAAAATTATTTCTTCTTTGAAATAGCAAGAACACATTGTTAGAACTTGCTGTTTATTAGTACTTTTTTTTTTTTTTTTTTGCAGACAAATCTAAACTCCTTGAAGCTTTCTCTTTGGTATTTAACTAAGGTTCATTTGCAAGTTTGAATTTGTGATATTCATCCATTGTTATTTGATTTTAGTTTTTGGTATTTGGAAACTTTCTCCCACTTTATATTCATATATGTGTTGGGCACCAAGATGGTACATGAATTTGTTTTTATTGCTAAAGAAGCAAGTAAACATGTTAACATTTAATCTTCCAGTAATGGAATCAGAAACAAAATTCTCAGCAACTTACAATGCTGTTCAGAGCTATTTTTCTGCTGCCTGTTGTGAGAAGTTAGGGTATGTAAAATAAATGATGTATGGAACTGTAGGAATGCGACTTTTCCAGACTACCTTATGTCTAAGGAACATTAAACATAGGGTTCTCGTTTAGCAAATAAATAACCATTCATTTCAATGGCTGCATAGTCTGGACTTTCGTGCATATTTTTGCAAAGATAAGGAGAGGCCATTAGGGATTTAATATAAAATAAATCGCCAAGGGGTCTTCTTGTAGTCCTAGTCTCTCTGCCACATGGTGTGTTACTAATGTGCATAAATGGGCTTAAATGAATTTGTTATCTGTATTACATTTGCAGTATGTATATATTTATATATTATTTTTTAATTGTGTTTAAAAATAAAACATTAAATACATCATTTTGCAGAGTTGGAAACGTAGAATACGTAAATCAATCAGCTTCAATTAGTATTAAAAATGTCAGTATTTTAGATTTGCCTCTGGGTGTATTTACCCCACAGAGTTTAATATATTTTAGTTTTGTGATCTGCGAGGTAGCCATATGGTTAATTTGTCACCTTATAAGAATAGAATGTTACAATCCAAGCTCGATTAATGACATACTCTTAGGCACAACTGAAGGAGTCCACGCCTTGGTGTTTTATTGATGCCGTAGGTCAGCTTTGAGCATTGTCTGTAAGGGCTACTGATGGCCTGGACTAACCAAGGAGCTTTGCTGCTTTACTTTTTTCTTGAGTTACTCTGACCACTTTCACCTTTATAGAAAGACAGTGCCAGGAAATGTTCTGTGTCATTTAAAATTATTTGACAATATCTACTATTGCATCCACAAGGTAGTTGTCCTAAGAGTTTACTTTTAGACTTTTTTTCACAATGATAAGTAGAAATCATATTTTTTTACCATGATAAGTGGAATTTAATAAATTATAATTTGGTAAAGTTTAAAAGATAGATTTGTTTTGGTTTGGATTAGACTCTGGAATGGTTCCAAATGGCTCTGATAATATTTTAAAATATGGTTACAGCTGTCATAAGAAAAGCTTTGATGCCTGTGAAGTAGAAACAATTCTTATTAAGTCATCACTTTAAGAAATTAGCTACTTAGAGATACCAATTAATTTATTACTTTTCATTAATAATCTGCTAAGTGATTTTTGAATTGTTGTATTTGTGCTGTATTTTCTCAATCCATTTCATATTCCAAACATAGACTGCGGCATAAATACGTTATTCTGATAGTCTTTCCTCCTGATCAAATTTATTTGAGACTATCATTTTCAAAGGGAGCAAGAATCTTTCTAAATTACTTGCAGCTGATGTTTTCTTTGGACGCAGTCTTTATGCAATGCTGTCATGTGTAGAGATAGCATTCAATTAAAATATTTATTAGATAACTGTTAGACCTTGGATAATAGCCCTCACTTACATTTGTTTCTGAACACAAATGAAAACACTGTTTTCTAATCTAATGTGAGGAGAAGAGTAGTCGGTGAGCATGTGTGTGTAACCTTTGCATTTGATGGGAAGGGAAAATGCTGCTTATTTTGACTTCTCTAAATTTGACCAATTTATCAGTTGGGTGTTGCTGTTCTTGCTTTGGTCTCTGCTTTACTGAAGATGTTTATGGGGCATGGGCTTTAACAGCAGGAAGTGTTTTTTGAAAAATGTTAAGTGTGAAATATCTTTTGTCATTTCTTCACATGTTATTCGGCAAATGCATACCGCGTTACACTTGTAATTTTGAACAGACAAAATTGCCCTTGATTCTTTCTCAATCCAGGTGAACAAACACTTACTGGGCCGGGGCGTGCTGCAGAGGTGAATTCTTTGCCCAGGGGAACAGGGTAGTTCTATCTTTTTCGAAGCACTAACTGATACAAAAGTTATCTACACTTACAGAGTTTAGCAAAGCATCCCCGAGAAACAGAACAGCACTTTGAGGTGACAATTAGAGGTGAAAACATAGAGTCAGAAAATTAATTCAGACACTCTCTAAATGAAAATAATAATGTCCTTAAATTACAATGACAAATAATCTCATTTATTGTTTGCTTTGCTACTTCCAAATAAATTAGCAACCATGTCTCTGCTAGAAAGGGAGAGGGCTTTGATCTCCTGGCCACCGCTGCTGTACATTCCAGAGTATTTGCCACGTGGGGGCCATTGCAGGCAAATGGGTCCTTGGGCAGGTTCTTACCTCTTTTGTGGTCATTGAACTCTTTCTAATATTCAATTTTTTGCATGCAACATTTAAGTATTGATAAATTATAAAGCATACTAAACAAGTCAGCATTGATTGTAACGTATTTGCTACTAGGCAAAGCAGAGTTTTATGGTATCTCTAATGGTGTTCACAGTGGTCACACAATTTACTTTTTGCCCTTCTAGTTGAAATAGAATTTTTACTGCCCTGACCAGCTTGGCTTAATATCCTTGTGGGTCAAAGCTCTTTAACGTTCTGAGAAATACCTGCTTTCTCTGTGAACAGGATGATGTTAACATGACACCTCTTATATTTAACATAGAACAAAGTATACACACCCCCATATGGAATCCTGTATTCTTCCTTGTTTAATATCTCATTAAAGCACTGTAGTGACAGTTCACATGCTCAATTGTGTCAAAAATAAATTTTACACATTGATCAAAATTTGAAAACACACCTGTGAGTGAATGGTGCAGTCACTGAAAATCACTAATCTTAAATTTTGATCCCGTGGTCCTATGTGCGAAGTCTCCTACCCTAGTGGCCTGGACTGGGTCACGTGTGACTCCCCAGGGAGTTCCTTTGCCAGTGTTAGCAGCAGGCAAGGCAGCCTCAGTGGCCTCTCCCCGGAGTCTCTCCTGATCTTCGCCCTTCGGGTCTTTCCTTTTCCAGTATGCAGGAGTCAGGGAAAGTTGGATCCAAGGACAGAGGTTTGCACCAGCCCAACCATTTGTTACAAAACCTTCTCCTTGGTCAAAGGCCTGGTTGCTTGAGGATTCTCTAATGTCAGTAGGAAGAATGGGGGGAAAGTGGCCTGAGCTTTAGTGGCTGTTTGAGATGGCCCATTGTAGGTTCCTGTAGCACTTGGATGTTTGATCTTTTACTTAGTCTTTTTCTTTCTTGTAAGCCCCTCCCACATGGGACGTCCTGGGTTTCGTTCCCAGTGCTTCCTAAAAAGAAGATGAGCAGACACAGGGAGCACACAATGAACAGACACAGAGAGCAGACGGCGAGTGCAAACAGTGGGGGTAGGGGTGTGGGTAGAAATAAATAATAAATCTTAAAAACAACAACAACACAAAAACCCAGTAAGCTCATGAAATTCAGTGCCATGATGCTTTTATCATGGGATAGGGGAGTGGAGGACTTGTTCTGAGGTGCCTCTCACCCTCTGTGCTCATCATATGGGCAAATCCGTAAAAACAAACACAGAGGCAAGAGTCAGGAACAAAGAAGTGAGAGGTAACAAAAAAAGGTCTGCCCTCAGGAAGAAGGGTTGCTGCTAGGCAGCCCCGTTCCTGCTCCCCTTGATACCCCGCCTATATATGCATGAATATATCAGGACTTGGAAAAAAACACCAGAGGGATATGCCACCTCCTTCTCCTCCCTACCATACAGATAATGCCGGCACTACCACGGGGTCTGGGGAGATCACCCCACTCTAGGGAAAGCTCGGAGAGTTTACGTACTCAGGAATTACTGCTGCCTTTTAGCTGCCAATCTCAAAAAACGGGAAATGCATAAGTATTAGCCTTAAGCAGGCATTCTTTCTATCTAAGCATTTCATGGAAAAACAAATTGTCTGAGTTACATAAAACGTACATGTAAAAATGAGGATCTTGAAGATTCAAGTTCTTTTTCAGAGGTCTCTCAGATAGATTCCTGCCTTCAGAGTCCTGGGCTTGCTCCCTGCTGCCCTTCTCGCTGCTGCAGACCTGACCCTGGCTGTCGCAGGTGGTCCCTGGCTCTGTCTGTTTTGAGCTGCCCTTTTTTACTGCCCCTTATCTCTTCACTTTCTGCCAATCAGCCATCAAGTCCTGTCACCTCCTTTGCCTAACAACTCAGGAAGTCCTCACTTCCTTCCATCCCCGAGGATTCCACCTAAGTTCGGGTTCTTGTGCTTTACCTTGGACTCTTACAAAGCTTCCTATCTGGCCTCCTTTCAAGACCAGCCCAGTCCAATCCATCTTCCTCACTTTCTAAATTACAAGTTGGTCCACATCACTCTTCTTCTTAAAACCCTTCAATGCCTCTCTGTCACCTAGTGAGTAAAGTCCATGCTTTCTAGTTTACTACAGGAGGTCCCTCATCATTTGGCTCCTGACCTTTTGCAACTGTGTCTTCTGCCTCCTCTATAAGAACCCTGTGTTCCACGCCTACCATGCAGAATGACTTGCAAGCAAGGTGGAAGGTGCAGTGTTCTCTCATCACCTGTACTTTTGCATGGACAGTAACTTTGCCTGGATGTTTTTCCTCCTTGTGCCTCCTTGCCAGCTCCTAATCCCTCAAGGCTCACCTATGGCATCTCCTCCTCTGTGCAGCCCTCTGCAATCCTCCTCTTGTGAAGAATGATTAGGAGCTCTGCCTCTTTACTCTTTTAGTTCCATTTATATTACTGTATCAAAGGGTTTATCACTTTATAATGAAACTGCTGTTTTGCTTAACTGTCTCCTTCCTCTATATTGTAACCTCTTTAAGTATGGGAATTTTGCCTTCTTGGTCTTACTGATTGTGAATCCCCAGCCAATCGCATAGAGTCTGGCATGGGCAGCTCCCTATGAATGGATTACTCAGACCATCCTTGAATTTGTGTTATAGCCCGTGCCGACTCCCATTTCTGCTAAATGTGTCTTCTCATTTACGTTAGTTTACTCATTCTGACCCTTTTTGCCCCTCTTTCTTTCCTATCACTTCCACTCTCATTTTTCTTTGTCTGTGCATGTGCATAATTACATTAATGAGATTTTATTTCGATAGCCCTTGTCAGTCAATGATATCTTATTTTTGGCTATGGAACCAATCAGTTACATGCCATTTTCTCTTTTGGTCTATTTTTAAAACTCCTTTGCAGTTGGCAGAATTTGCAGCTTGAGTTGTTGTTAGAAGAGTATTATGTTTCATTTATGGTCACATAACTTTTGTAAAAAAAAGGATTTTGTTCACTCAAATTGTACTCAAGTTTAACTTAAACATTAGAGTCTGGGTTAAACTTTAAAATGAGGCATCTGTGAGATGAGAGGTTGGAATAATCAGTAAGTTCCTTTTGATTTATAAGACTGCACTTGTTTCTCCCATAGTCTCATAGTCCCAACATCTATCTGCCTGAATCTTGTTTCTCAGAAGTTTTCCCCGTATGGAAAGTCAGAGTCCAGAGCAGAAGCTAGTAATTCAATAACAAATGATTTCTAGTCATTTGATTAAAAATGTACAGCTAGGATTTTTAATTAATGGGATGTACA